>OX393554.1:59481541-59575845 GCA_947650365.1 Chamaelirium japonicum | reverse complement strand
ACACTAGATCGCGTGTTTTTGCCGTTCATAGATCATCTTGCATTATGCAATTTGAAACAAGCTCCATGATTCAACTTGACGAAGAGAGTCCAGACTCGCCTTTAATAATACGAAAGCGATCTTGTACTTTGCTTGTGTTTGAATTCACAAACTGAAATTGATCAAAGGAACAAAGTTATCTATTAGCATATTATAAAGTTCAATAGTATTGAAGCATATGACACAAACTTGATTTTTTCATTATTATTTTACTTAATTTTTTTTTACCAAACAAAATACATCAAGTGATTAAATAGGTGTTTATGTTATGCGCGCGCGCACACACACACACAGAGAGAGAGATGAGAGAGAGAGAGAGAGAGAGAGAGAGAGAGAGAGAGAGAGGAGAGAGAGAGAGAGAGAGAGAGAGAGAGAGAGAGAGAGAGAGAGAGAGAGAGAGAGAGAGAGAGAGAGAGAGGTTTGTTTATATCATAGAATGATATGGATAAGGGTCAATTGAGTTGTGTTGCTATATTTATATATAAAGTAGATTAAATAGGGAATCTTTATGTTTAAAAGTTAAAAATGATGAGACATATTTCCAATATCACATCTTTTACTTTATAATTTTTTTGATAAGTAGGGAGTCTTCACTGGTAAATCGTTGCACGTGTCACAATAAGGCTCCCTTATCCCTCTCCTCCGGTCTCCTTCCCTCTCCACGGCTACGGCGGTCAATGGGTGATCCACCCCTTCTCATCGGCAGTTCTCTCACTCGCTCGCTTGCTCGCGAGAGGCCGACTAGCTAGGCTTGTCTTCCCCTAAAGGGGATCTCCCTCCCCCTCCTTCTGCTATGACGTCCATGGCAATCCGCTAGCCATGGAGGTCATCAACGGGAATGGTGGGGAGGAGGGTTTTTTCCCCTCCCCCTGCTCCGTCTCTGATGAATTTTGTAGAGCAAGCTCTCTTGTAAGGCAGAACTTCATCTAGAGGCTTAGGAGCCAGGTTTGGATCTCGTTGCGCAGCGGACGAGACGGAGCATGACATAGAGAAGGGGCGAAGATGTGGATAGGTGGCCTAGCGTCTAAGATCACCTAAATGTCAGCTCTCATCGGTATATTCCATACTGTACCGATCCGTCACGACACAAGCACACATCAAATCACACATAAAGGGATACAGGATTTTATATAGGTTCACCCAACAATGGAGCTACATCCACTCTTCGGCAGCCACCTCCTCCATGAATCCACTATGAAGAGATAAACATGATTACATCCGTCGGCACTCCATGCCCCTCTAGCAAATCCTCAAATATCTCTCCACCACAATAGATGACCATGCGCATCAACGGAGACCAAACTGTCTCTAACATGCGCTAACGACCCTCTAAAAAATTACTAATAGAGAATTATCAACCAAAACATGCTACATGATAGATGGAGAAAAAAATCCTATCTCCGTATGCACTCTCTTTCCTATTGATCTGATTGAACGGATCGCACATGGCAATCTCTGTAGAGATAACCCTCATGGGTTTCACAAAAGCCATGATCTGTCATATTGAACATCATCGTAGCATTTCAGATCTCCCAATGATATTGCACTCCTCCTTTCTCGGATTCGCCCCCATCATGACCCTCGGTCTTCGCAACATGGCCTTACCCTTCATGGCTCGGCCACCATGCCTGAAGGTATCTTTCCTGTAAACTTCTCTAGGCTTTCCCTTCAAGTAGAATTTCTTCAGCATTGGTCATCTCGTGATACAGTGCTCCAACACAGCTTCATGGATGCTACTCGCTAGACCTTTAACGGCCTGGGGGAGGAGAAAGGCACGCATTCCTCACCTTGGTTCATCTCCTCCACAAGAAACTTCACCAAGAGCTGCCAAGTCTCCCTCAAAAAAGACGTACAATGATTTTTTTTCACCAAAGAACCTTCAAGGGTATATTTCCTAAAATCCTAGACCCCTTTATATATCAAGGGAATAGGTTTACATAAGCTTAATCCCAAAATTTTCCTCAAACAACCCAAAAGGAAAGTCAAAACATGTATGACTTGGGCTAACCCGCGCAGCCTGACATAGTCGTGCACATGACCTGGAAGTTATGCGCACGACTATCTGTATGCGAGTCTCACCTTTCTGATGAATGACGTATCGAGAAAGTCGGACAGTCGTATGTATGACCTGGAGAGGTTATGCGCACGACAACTGGACATGTCGTACGCACGACCTGACTAGGTGGTGTGCATTATCTGTCCAAGGAGATGGGTTTGACTCGATCCATCATCAACAATCTCCACCATGGTGAGATGTCACAAACCATATGTTTATTCATCATCTTCAAAGTGAGACTTAGATTGAAAAGAGATCCATTATTTTTCACACTCCGGCATATGCCGAACATGTGGCTCCTCCTGTCAGCACCTGAGTACGTCGCCTTCGTCGTCAACTGGCCACCACACTAAGTTGCTGAAATTCTAATCGTGTGAACGAAACAATTAGTCATTGCTATCAAGAACACTGAAATCTTGGTAGATAATGAACTATCACCAAGATAACCCCCTATCAGACTCGATATCTGACGGAACACAAAAGCACCAGACCCGACCCTATCGCTGGTGGGGCCTTGAAGCAAAATCTATCGATTATGCTCCATCTTTCCTCTGCTATCATGATTATAGTGTCAATGACTTCTCGCACTCCAAACAATAAGATCCATCTGAAAGATGATCGCAAACTGTCACCTCTCTAGGACCAAAAAAATCGGACCCACTTGTGTCTTGTGCCACTAAGATTTGATCGATCAAAAGAAATTATCTATACCATTCTCCCAAACTCCAATCAATGCCTCTACCAATCGCTCTGTCGCGACTCACACCGATGCCAATCGGCACCCCTCCACCAGACACTTGTTAGAGACCCCATCATCCCGCTCGTTGGCAGCTAGAATAGTCACTTGTCGGTGACTCTACAACGGTACTTGGAAGAAACAACCCAAAGCTCTGATACAAGATGATTGGAATCAGAGCAATCCCATAACAAAGCTAATCTTTGATATCAGTTTGTTGTGCAGTGACGAGACTTGGCATGGCATAGAGAAGGGGCGAAGATGTGGATAAGCGACCTAGTATTGCAAATCTCCTAAATGTCAAATCTCATCGGTGCATCCTATAATGCATCGATCCGTCATGGCATAAGCATACATAAAATCACACACAAATAGACACAGGATTTTATAGAGGTTCACCCAACAATGGGGCTACATCCTCTCTTTGGCAACCACCTTATCTAGGAATCCACTATAAAGAGATAAACAAGCTGGATTACACCTGACGACACTCCATGACCTCTAATAAATCCTCACATATCTTTCCATCATAATAGATGACCATACACATCAATGGAGACCAAACTGTCTCCAACATACGCCAACAAGCCTCCTTAAAACCACTAATAGAGAAGAACCAACCAAAAACCATGTTATATGATAGATAGAGAAAAAAAATCCTGCCTCCTTATGCGCTGTCTCTCTCATAGATCTGACAAATCTGACTGAATGGATCGCCTATGGCAATTCCGTAGAGATAACCCTCACGGGTTTCAAAAAAAATATGATCTAGATACTCACCAGTCACGATCTGTCAGATCGAACATCATTGTAGCACCACGGATCTTTCAATAACCTTGCGCTCTTCCTCTCGGATTCACCCCATTATGGCCTCGGTTTTTGCAACATAACCTCACCCTTCATGGCTTGGCCACCATGCTCGAAGGCATTTTCCCCAAAAAGGGGGTCTTTTCTAGGCTTTTCATTAATGTAGAATTCCTCGGCATTGGTCACAAGGAACCTGCGATACAGTGCTCTAACACGGCATCATGGATGTCACTCCCCCAGCCCTCCAATGGCTCAGGGAAGGAGCAAGGCACGCTCCTCCCCCGTGTTCATCTCCTCCATGAGAAGTTTCACTAAGAGCCACCAAGTCTCCCTCAAAGAAGATCGATAATGATCCTTTTCCATCAAAGGGACCTTCAAGGTTATATTTTCCAAAATCCTAGACCCCTTTTATATATCAAGGGAATAGGTTTACATAAGCTTAATTTTGAAATTTGCCTCAAATAGCCCCAAAAGGAAAGTCAAAACTTTTATAAATTGGGCTGACCCGCGCTACCTGACACAGTCATGAGCATGACCTGAAAAGTTGTATGCATGACTACCTATATGTGAGTCTCGTCATTCTGATGAATGATGCATCGAGAAAGTCGGGCAGTCATGTGCATGGACCTCTCCAGGTAGTGTGCACCTGGACATGTCATGTGCATTACCTGGGAAGGTGGTGCGTATGATTTGCTCGAGGATACAGGTTTGACTCGAGCCATCATCAACAGATCTGGCCTCCGAGGTTTGGCTCCTGGATCTGGTAGTCATGATGGGTATCAATCAGTTGATCGATGATTTACAAATGGGGGTGGGAGACAGTGAATTTCCACCCCTTCATCATTTGGCAGAGCAACATGCTCATCAAATAAGTGATGTTGCTGAAGTGATTGTCACTTTGAAGGCCCCTGCTCAAAGTCCAAATAGAGTTGTGGTGCTCCTTCAAATACTGATCTTTCCCTAGAATTTATCGCATTGGAGGTCAAAGGTAGTGTTTGAATTGCTAATGAAGTCCATAACAACCTTGAGGGTTGGGCTCTTTAATCGAGTATGTTTTTGAGAGGAAGCCATACCTTATCAAATTCAAAGATATCATAGAAAAAATGTGGAAGACCAAAGCAATGAGGGAGTTGTTCTTGCGTGAGGACATTCATTTTCTTTTCATGTTCAAGACTAAGTAGGATTGCCTAAAGGTGACTGTGGGAGGAGGGCATTGGTACTTTGAGGGGTGCCTTATGGTGCTAAAGCGTTGGCATAGTGGGATGAAGTGTGAATGCTATATATTTGACAAAATCTCCATGTGGGTTCAGATACTGGACTTTTCAATGGAATGTTGGTTTAGGCGCTCCATTAGTAGAGTTGTAAGTGTAGTAGGAAAAACCACTCTACATTGATCACCCAAAAGCTGCTTCGAGGCTCTCTCTTTCGCACACCACTATGTCAAGATCGGGGTGGATGACATTCTCCATGATGGCACACATATCCGATCAAGTACAAAAGCGTAGAGAAGACGGGGTTTTAAAGACCAGTGATGACCACTCAACCCCCTCAAATATGAATGTAAACCACCTAAATGTTAAATTCTTGCATGGTATTTGGGCATTCAACAAAGGATTAATTGCCCAATTATTGCTTTGGCTCAACTCTCGAAGTCCTTCGTTATGACTAAATGGGTGTCAAAGCCCTCTTCTAGGTATTCCCAAGTGTCCATAATTAGAACAAATAAGGATAAGCACAAGTGAGGAAAGACCAAGCAGGTCTCGATATGCAGCTCTTGCAGTGTAGGGGAGACAAATCAGGGATCTTCACAACCCATGAATTTTGGGCTTCTTGTGGGTCCGAGAGAAGCTCCTCCGGGAGGTGCCTTTGAGGATTTAATGGTGGAGCAATCACTGCTAGAGATATTGTTTGATGAAGATACTAGAACTAGAGATTGCTTTGTCTCCAGTCCTTCCCCCCTATTGCTGGAGCAGTAGAGACAAGGCGCCATTCAGTAAGAGATGGCATCTCAGTTTTAGAGGATAGCGAAGAAGATGAGGGAGAACATCCTGTCTCCCATTCTATAGAGCATAAGCCTCGACCAAAGCTAATCTGGAGGAGCGCAAGATAGTTGATTTGTACATATGGCAAATCGGATCCCATCCTTTAGGACCTTAGGTAAAACAATTAACCTTCGACTCCAAGCTGTGGGGGAAATTTTCATGTCGTCTTGATCGGAGACTTTGCCTCAGAATTTTTGATTGAATTGGATGGTTTTTATGTTGTAGAGATAGAGATTAGGGAGTAGAGAGATGGCACATAGAGTTGTTGTCGGAGTTCGGTCTTATGACCTACATCTCCGGGCAAGAGGTGCCGCTTGGTTTGCACTATAATGAATATGAAAACGACAGTCAATATTCTCTCGACAGACCAAGAGAAGCTTCTTATTATCAGGGTTGCACGAAGCAACTAGAAGAAAACTAGAAGAAGAAAGAAGAGCTCTGACTCTGGCTTTGGAATCCTCTCTTCCTCTGATCGAATGGCCAACCAATCCACCCCCTCTCTGGATGCCAAAGGGGTCCTTTTATAGATGAATCATGTATTCATATGGCAGTGATGATGTAGTAGTGCCGAGGTGGCGCTGATCATGGGCCTGGGCTTGCCTATTTGGGCCATTGCACGGGCCTATGTGGGTCTGGTCCGGTCCGGTATAATTTTTGTACCCACACAAGCAAGAATAGGACTAGCTACTTAATAGGTTGGAGGATTGCACCATCATGGAAATAGACTCATTTATTGGCTTCAGTTTCAAGGTGGAGATACCAAGATTGTTCTTACTTATACCTTGGTTTGGAGAAGTTTAGAGCTCCAAGTTTTGATACCTATGGTGTTTTTTCATTTCTATGTGCCTCCGAGTAGGGTAGGAGAAGCTTTATTGCTTGGTCTTTCCTTCATTTGGCATGTTCTTGATCATATCCATGATTTGGAGAAGTCTATAGCTCCAAGTTCTGATACTCTATGTGACTCCGGGCAGGGTAGGAGAGGCTTTGTTGCTTGGTCTTTCCTTCATTTGTAATGGGGGGCTTTTAGTCACATTGCTTATAATCTCTTTTGAGATATAATAGAAAGGTTGGGGGTATAGCATAAACCCCTTCCTTCATTAAGGGGGAAAAAAAAATGATAACTATGTTCGGTATCCTATTAGTTAGGTTTATAATGAAAAGTGAACATATAATTGGTGATGTTGATAAAAGAAAACTACTAAAAAGATTGACATCTAGGATTAGATAATATAAATATAGTTGGCTAAAAAAATTAATTTGAGAAGAATACTAATATATTTTATTTTAATCATGAAGTTTGATAAATATTAAATAACATAAGTTTCATAAGTTTGGAAACGATAGTTGACTCGATAATTTATTAGCGGTAGATTTTTTTGAATTTTGCTACATCCGAATAAAAACTAGAATGTAGTATGTTGACTAACAAAAACTATGAAACCAAATTTTAATAGGACGGAAAAAAAAAGCCTAAAGGTATTGGCCTATTATGAAATATTATTTGAAGAGTGGATATTTTTTTTAGAAAAAATAATATATGGAATATTGGTTATGCTTCATCTAATATTAAATAAGTTTGAGTTAATTTAAGAGAATAAAAAATTAATCAAGTAGGGCATAAGAAAACTTTTGATCATTAGTACTAACCTCTACCCTTAGGTCTTTCCTGGTTGCATGCACCCGTATGTAGCCAAATTCAGCAATTCTTGATAAGCTCCATTTGTTAACCTATAATATATAAAATCCAAATATTATAGTAAATGATTAGAATATAACCTTTGTACACTACAAAAGTACTTGATATTGTTTTCCATCGAACTAAATTGTGACTAATTGTTTTCTTCTTCTCTCTTAGCTTAATTCATAGATCGTTAATTTGATCGAACCTAATTATACATCCTTTAGATTGACAATCCAATTTTTTTAATGATCTTTCATATACATTACTCTAAATTTGGTAAGAAATTGACATGAAATTATATGGCTAGTGTATAGTTAATTTAATACAAAATCGAAGTCAATTATATTACATAACCTAGAATATGTTAATAATAAGTGAGGAATTAAAATTCATAAAGTTTCCTTCGACTCCATTACTTTCATGGTGGTGCATAAAATTCCTTACAAAATACATATATAGAATTAAGCATGTATACAATAATAATAATGTGTAATTAGAAGAGGCTACTCACATTTCTTGGGAACTTGTCTAATGTGAAGCCTGCCATTCCTATGATAGCATGAACTGGAGCAGTGTAATTGTTGTTATCATAAGTATCCACCCCATCTTTATCTTTTGTTGGCATTCCTTTGCATTCACTTTGATAAAGGGCACATGTTCTCTCATAGTTATGCACATGACCAAAGAAAACTAGATCCACCTAACCAGTAGAAAAATAGACATGTTTAATATATAAAAGAAGTGTGATGTTAATTCTAATTTTGATTTTAGCTAGCCAAATTAGTATAATATGTGACAAAACATATATTTACATCAAAAAAAATTATACTAAACGATTTGGTTAGGCCCTAGCTTTTTCTCCTTAAATTTTTTGAAATGGGGGGTCCATATGACATAACTCATTTAAAATAGCAGGAATTGATACCTTTCAAAAAAAAAGAAGCAGGAACTGATGGTTATCTACTTGCCCATTTAAACAACTTTGAAACAAGCAAGATTTTATCTACTTTAAGAAAATAATCATAACAAATGAATGAACAAATAATATATATATATATATATATATATATATATATATATATATATATATATATATATATATATATATATATATATATATATATATATATATATATATATATATTGACATTAATTATTTTCTTGAATATTATGATATATTTAGTTATCTTGCACTCTCTTGAATTAGGACGCATGTACAATGAAGATTTTCTACCCACGATGTTCTAACTCAATTCCTGATGGAATATGTATATAAAAACTATATTAAGTATAGACAATCGGGATACACAACTATGTTTTGCATGAAAGAGAGTTGCACTTTTTAGTAGAGTTCAAACCTTGTAGTTCATCAAGAGTGGCTCTACAGATTTAACAAAATTGTAATCTACATCTGGAAGTATACTACCATGAGATGAATACATCGGTCTATGCCTGCAACCACAAATTACTCAAGTTAAGATGTCCAAACTACATAACTAAATAAGCAAATAAATTATTTGATTATAATGTATGTAACACATTCTGAATGAAAGTGATCGATAGTGTAGAAAGCCCTATGATATGTAATAGCATAAAATGATTATAAGAACTTTTAGACCCATATTACCATCTTAATTATTTTTCTTAATAAACTATATGCTCTAGCATAAATAATAAGGATACTTTCAATCGCATCTCACCAACTTATCTCTCTCTCTCTCTCTCTCTCTCTCTCTCTCTCTCTCTCTCTCTCTCTCTCTCGCTCTCTCTCTCTCTCTCTCTCTCTCACACACACACACACACACACACACACACACACACACACACACACACACACACACATATATATATATATATATATATATATATATATAGAGAGAGAGAGAGGGCTATTACGGTATGGCGTGCAGTGTGTGCAATGTCATATATATATATATATATATATATATATATATATATATATATATATATATATATATATATATATATATATATATATATATATATATATATATATATATATATATATATATATATATATATATATATATATATATATATATATATATATATATATATATATATATATATGGGGAGGGATACTCTTACAAGTGAAGTCTTACAAGCATTGTTTAAAAATGATCCCAGCCATCAGATCGGATCTGATGGATGGCTGGGATCAATTCCCTATCCATCTCTATCTCTCTCTCTTTCTCCCAAGTAAAACCCAGCCCGACCCCCCTCCCCCTCCGGCTCCGGCGTCCCTTCCGACCCGACCCCCCTCCCCCTCCGGCTCCTGCGGCCCCTTCCGACCCCGCGCTTCCCCTCCGGCCTTCCTCGACCAACGCTTCCGGCGCCGGCCATCTCCCCCGACCACGGTCTCGACCCCCCCTCTTGTCCGGCTCCATTCCCGACCCCCCCCGTCCCGTCCGGTAGCCCCGACCCCACTGTCGCCTGCGCGATCACAGCACCCCGACCGCCCGGCGCCGTCCCGCCGCCCCTCGCCGGCCCGCGCCCGCGCCTGCTCCGGCCCCGCCGCCCCTCGCCGGCCCGCACCTGCTCCGACCCCGACCCCGCAGCTCCGCACTCGCCGCCCCTCGCCGGCCCCGCTCCAGCCTGTCGCTCCGCGCCCCGCGCCGCGCGCCGGAGCCGGTGGGGATGGTCGGGGTCGGGGAGGGGGGTAGGGGAGGGTCGGGGGATGGCTGGGTTTACACAGATTGAGAGAGAGAGAGTGATAGAGAAGGGGGAATTGATCACAGCCATCCATTCCGAAATGGATGGCTGGGATCATTAGTAAGATCCCACTTGTAAGACTTCACTTGTAAGAGTATCCCTCCCCTATATATATATATATATATATATATATATATATATATATATATATATATATATATATATATATATATACAGGGAAAAGGGAGGCTAGATCTGAGGTGCAGCATCGTTGCAGCACCTCAGGCATTGTTTACCTATCTTCGATGTTTTGGAATTTGATAAAATTTGGTGAGGGTGTTGTCTAGGGTAAGATGATCATCCTCACCAAAAATCACCATATTCCAAAACTTCTAGCGGGGTCAATTGGTCGAAGCAAAATCAGTCATCCGCAGACATCGTTAAAATCTGCAGATTTTTCTTCAACCATTTGACCCCTCTAGAAGTTTTGGAATTTGATGAAAATTGGTGAGAATGATCATCTTACCCTAGGAAACACCCTCACTAAATTTCACCAAATTCAAAAACTTCTAGGAATATAAACAAGCGATAGGTGCAACAACGATGCTGAACCTTGGGTGCAGGCTCCCTGCCCTCATATATATATATATATATATATATATATATATATATATAGGTGGGGAGGGATACTCTTACTTATGGCCACTTACTCATATAGTTACCTATTATCCGGGCCGTCTATTAGATCCCGACGTACGGTTCGGATTAGATGGAGAGTTAAAGCAATGGTATCCGCAATAAATGCCCATATTAAAAGCCCGCATTTAATGCGGACACCATTGCTTTAACTCCCCATCTAATCCGAAGAGTATGTCAAGATCTAATAGACAACCCGGATCATAGGTAACTATATGAGTAAGAGGCCATCAGTAAGAGTATCCCTCCCCTATATATATATATATATATATATATATATATATATATATATATATATATATATATATATATATATATATATATATATATATATATATATATATATATATATATATATATATATATATATATATATATATATATATATATATATATATATATATATATATATATATATATATATATATATATATATATATATATATATATATATATATATATATGCTATAATGCGGCAGCGCACCACAGCTGTCTGATGCACTGCTGCGTGCATGCGATGTACGCAGCGCGTGCATCAGACGGCTGCAGCGTGGTGGTATGTTTTCAATCTTTGTATATATATATATATGTATATATATTTGTATATATGTATATATATATATATATATATATATATATATATATATATATATATATATATATATATATATATATATATATATGTATATATGTATATATATATGGAGTAATGATAAAATGCGGCGTGCGGTGTATGCGGTGTCACACCGTAGCCGTCTGATGCACCCGCTGCGTGTGTGCGATGCACGTAGCGGTGCATCAGATGGCTGCAGTGCGACACCGCACGCATCGCACGCCGCATCCTTACACGCCCATATATATATATATATATATATATATATATATATATATATATATATATATATATATATATATATATATATATATATATATATATATATATATATATATATATATATATATATATATATATATATATATATGAGGGCAGGGAGCCTGCACCCAAGATGTAACATCATTACTGAACGGGTTTGGTGAACTTGAGTTCACAAATGAATGGTGAAATATGATGTATTGAGCCATGTGTCCGCTAAACAGACATAAAGCAAGTAAGAGGGGATAGGTAACTATAACTGTTGAACACTAAAAAGACACAAAGCAAAAAGTGAAAGAGGACTGAATACTTTCTTAGGACAAATGGCAGCTTCTCCACTCGAGTTCACTATTTGAATGAACTCGAGTTTAGCTTCCTAGCCCATATATATATATATATATATATATATATATATATATATATATATATATATATATATATATATATATATATATATATATATATATATATATATATATATATATATATATATATATATATATATATATATATATAGAGAGAGAGAGAGAGAGAGAGAGAGAGAGAGAGAGAGAAATGCTAAAATGCGGCGTGCGGTGCGTGCGGCGTCGCACCGCAGCCATCTGATGCACTGCTGCGTGCATCGCACGCACCGCAGCGGTGTATCAGACGGCTGCGGTGCAGCGCCGCACGCCCCGCACGCCGCACCCTATCATGCCTCTCTTTCTCTCTCTCTCTCTCTCTCTCTCTCTCTATATATATATATATATATATATATATATATATATATATATATATATATATATATATATATATATATATAGAAAATGGGGTATAGGCTGTCAGCGAGGTGGCATGTTTTTAATCGTTGGATTGTAGGTTCTTTAAATCAAGATCAGCAGCCTTTATTATTAGATCGCAGAGGGAGAAAGAAGAGAGAGAAACCCAAAGTCCTCTCCCCCTTCTCTCTTTCTGATTCGCTCAACCTCCACCGGCACCCTTACCCTCGCGCGCAACCTCTACCGGCGCCCTCTGGTTCGCTGAACCCCTAACCACAAGTGGCGTCCTCATCTTTCTCTCCCTCTCTCTCTCTCGCCCCCTCTGGCAGTGTAAACCCCTCCGACAGCACCCCCTCGACTCTGGTCCCCCTTCCACTCCGGCCGGCCATTGTTGAAACCCGACCACCGGCGGTGCTTTTTTCCCTCCGGCGTCGATCGCTATGCTGCTGCGGAGGGGGCCAATTGCAGCCTCGCCCTCCGACGCCCTCCGTTGTAGTCGGATCGCACTCCCCCTCGGGTCGATCTCTCCTCCGACGCCGATTGCACTAGTCTCGACCACACCTCGACCTCCGACGCCGATCGTACCAGCCTTGACCGCTCCTCCACCTCCGGCGCCGATCGCACTAGCCTTGACCGCACCTCCACCTCTGACGCTGATCGCACCAGCCCCGACCACCACCCTCCACCTCCGGCGTTGATTACTCCTCCGACAATGATGGACCGCACCCTCCCCGATCTTCATCCTCGACGCCAACAGCTCCCCTTCCCAAGAAGGTATCGTCTTTGATCTTCATCCCCAACGCCGGCAACCCCGATTTCAGCGAGAGAGAGAGAGGATGAGGGCTTCGCTGCGCCGCCGGTGATCGGGATTTCAGCAAGAGAGTGAGAAAGAGAGAGAGAGAGGGTGGTGGGGGCTTCGCTGTACCGCCGGAGGGGATGAGGGTGGCTGGTGGTCGGGAATTTTGCGAGAAAGAGAGAGACGATCTGTATTACAGCTGTACAGTTGTGTTTTTTTTTAAAAATAGACGGTTGGATGTTGGGAATCGGATGACTGCAGATGACAACTCATACCAGCAAATGGACTATATATATATATATATATATATATATATATATATATATATATATATATATATATATATATATATATATATATATATATATATATATATATATATATATAGGGCATGCTATAATGCGGCATGCGGTACGTGCGGCACTACACCGCAGCCATCTGATGCACGCGTTGCGTGCATGCGATGCACGCATCGGTGCATCAGACGGCTACTATGCGGTGCCGCACTTACCGCATGCCGCATTATAGCATGCCCCATATATATATATATATATATATATATATATATATATATATATATATATATATATATATATATATATATATATATATATATATATATATATAAAAGGAGTGGTTTCTTGGTTCACTAGACTAGTTTCGTTACTGGTCCAGCAGACCAGTGGATAACCCTACAAGTTTTAAAATCTGTTGAAACTTGGTGGTGTCTTATCTAGGGTAAGGTGATCATCCTCATAAAAAATCTGCAAATTCTAAAATTTCTTAAGGTCATCAAATATTCTAAGCAAAATTAATGATTATAGGGGACGGTCTATAAAGCTTCTAACATTTGATGGCCCTAGAAGTTTTAAAATTTACTAATTTTTTGTGAGGATGGTCACCTTACCCTAAATAACACACTCATCAAAGTTAAACAAATTATAAAGCTTATAGGGTCGTCAACTAATCCACTAGACTAACAACAAAGCTAGTCCAGTGGACCATGAAACCTTTTTCCATATATAACGAAGCTGAAAGTAACATTACTTATTTTAGAATAATACATATTGGGGATAAACTTTTCAGAAATAGTTGATGATGAAAACTATTAATTAAAATGGCTTTGGGATTCCCCACTTGTCGACAATAAGTGAAAATGTTTCAGCATCTTGTTAAAAACACTCTTTGACTATACTTAATCAAAAGGAATATTTATGATCATATCTAAGTGGTATTATTTCTGTATTTGCTAAATCTACGGTTTCTTCTTCATCAGAGAATGACGTGTCTAACGAACAAAATCCTTGGACTCAAGCTCATCACTGAGGAACTCAATACCTATAATCATGGTCAAATGTGTTAGATTTGTAAATAGCTAAAAATTATAAATATGGTGCTGTCTTGGCTATCAAACTATATGAAATTCAAATTAAGTTGCTCATATCTTTAGATTTTTCAAGAAGTTCGAGAGGCATGAAAGCATACAGTGAATTAATATTTGTGAAATTTTATTTTGATCAACAAATCATGTGTTCTGTGGGGGAAAATCTTCGTGCCGACCCGAAGATTCTCGCAGCACCAGTCAATTGGAGTCGAAGTTGATGTCGAAGATCGTTGATCGATCTGTTGATTGAAGTCGAAGCCTTTTGATATGCAAACAGAGGAATGCAATCAGAGAAATTGTGACACGAGATGTGATCTCGGAGTTCAGCCGAAGCCTACGTCTCCGTGCTATAGGGAGCAACCCGAATTCACTAACACTTCTGTTGAAGTGACCTCGACAGGCCGAGTGTCACTGGAGATCTTCTGATCCCTTCGAAAGAGAAAAGAAGATCAACGAGAGATGGTAGATCGGAGTTAGAAAATCCCAGAGCTCTGGTTCTGAAAGTCAGATCTCAGAGTGGAAATCAGAATTCCGGATCTTAGATTTTCGATCCTTTTACATTCGAAGGCTCTGCTATTTATAGGATTCTCTGGTGGCAAATGGCGGTTTTCTGCTGTTGTATCTGGGGATTCTCCAGACTCGTGAGCCTACCGGGCAGGGCCGGTAGGTCCCGTGGTAGTCCTCGTGGGCCCACCAGGCAGGGCCGGTGGGTCCCGTGGTAGTCTTCGTGGGCCCACCAGGCAGGGCCGGTGGGTCCTGTGGTAGTCTTCGTGGGCCCACCAGGCAGGGCCGGTGGGTCCTGTGGTAGTCTTCGTGGGCCCACCAGGCAAGGCCGGTGGGTCCTGTGGTAGTCCTCGTGGGCCCACCAGGCAGGGCCGGTGGGTCCCGTGGTGGATTTATGCCAAAATTTGCACCCACAGTTACCCCCTCCAAGTTAGCTAGAGTGCATTCTGGCTGGCTTGGACTTGGTGCAAAAAATAGCAACTTCCTGTTTTGAAAAACGGACACGAAGAAACTTGTCGCATGTTAGAGAAAAAAGGGACTGATCGGTCAATTTGGACCGATCGGTCAAATTTGACCGATCGGTCAAAATTCAACCGGTCAAGAATCGGGTGATCGGTCAAAAAACAGGGTTTTTTGACCGATCCAGTAGTAAATTTGACCGATCAGCTGAAATTTGACCGATCGGTTAAATTTTGACCGATCGGTCATTTTTGACCGATCGGTCAAATTTTGACCGATCGGGCAAAATTCAACCGGTCAAGAATCGGGTGATCGGTCAAAAAACACGGTTTTTTGACCGATCCAGTAGTAAATTTGACCGATCAAATAACTTTCGCCGATCGGGCATGTTTGTCCGATCGGTGAAAAATATCCGGTCAAGGTTCGAGTGATCGACAAAAAACCTTGGTTTTTTGCCAGATCCAGTAGAAATTTGACCGATCAGATAATTTTCGCCGATCGGACATGCTTGTCCGATCGGTGAAAAAATATCCGGTCAAGGTTCGAGTGATCGGCAAAAACCCTTGGTTTTTTGCCAGATCCAGTAGAAATTTGACCGATCAGATAACTTTCGCCGATCGGACATGTTTGTCCGATCGGTGAAAAAATATCCGGTCAAGGTTCGAGTGATCGGCAAAAACCCTTGGTTTTTTGCCAGATCCAGTAGAAATTTGACCGATCAGATAACTTTCGCCGATCGGACATGTTTGTCCGATCGGTGAAGAAATATCCGGTCAAGGTTCGAGTGATCGGCAAAAAACCTTGGTTTTTTGCCAGATCCAATAGAAATTTGACCGATCAAATAACTTTCGCCGATCAGACATGTTTGTCCGATCGGTGAAAAAATATCCGGTCAAGGTTCGAGTGATCGGCAAAAAACCTTGGTTTTTTGCCAGATCCAGTAGAAATTTGACCGATCAGATAACTTTCGCCGATCGGACATGCTTGTCCGATCGGTGAAGAAATATCCGGTCAAGGTTCGAGTAATCGGCAAAAAATCTTGGTTTTTTGCCAGATCCAGTAGAATTTTGACCGATCAAATAACTTTCGCCGATCGGACATGTTTGTCCGATCGGTGAAAAAATATCCGGTCAAGGTTCGAGCGATCGGCAAAAAACCTTGGTTTTTTGCCAGATCCAATAGAAATTTGACCGATCAAATAACTTTCGCCGATCGGACATGTTTGTCCGATCGGTGAAAAAATATCCGGTCAAGGTTCGAGCGATCGGCAAAAACCCTTGGTTTTTTGCCAGATCCAATAGAAATTTGACCGATCAAATAACTTTCGTCGATCGGACATGTTTGTCCGATCGGTGAAAAAATATCCGGTCAAGGTTCGAGTGATCGGCAAAAAACCTTGGTTTTTTGCCAGATCCAGTAGAAATTTGACCGATCAAATAACTTTCGCCGATCGGACATGTTTGTCCGATCGGTGAAAAAATATCCGGTCAAGGTTCGAGTGATCGGCACAAAACCTTGGTTTTTTGCTAGATCCAGTAGAAATTTGACCGATCAAATAACTTTCGCCGATCGGACATGTTTGTCCGATCGGTGAAAAAATATCCGGTCAAGGTTCGAGCGATCGGCAAAAAACCTTGGTTTTTTGCCAGATCCAATAGAAATTTGACCGATCAAATAACTTTCGTCGATCGGACATGTTTGTCCGATCGGTGAAAAATATCCGGTCAAGGTTCGAGTGATCGGCAAAAAAACCTTGGTTTTTTGCCAGATCCAGTAGAAATTTGACTGATCAAATAACTTTCGCCGATCGGACATGTTTGTCCGATCGGTGAAAAAATATCCGGTCAAGGTTCGAGCGATCGGCAAAAAACCTTGGTTTTTTGCAAGATCCAATAGAAATTTGACCGATCAAATAACTTTCGTCGATCGGACATGTTTGTCCGATCGGTAAAAAAATATCCGGTCAAGGTTCGAGTGATCGGCAAAAAACCTTGGTTTTTTGCCAGATCCAGTAGAAATTTGACCGATCAGAGTAAAGTTTTGAACCTGCCCTTCAGAGAAGGTTTACTGCTTTGTTCTTCGATATTTTGGCAGAGTTTTGAACATTGATGGAGCTTGATTCTTCTTGTTTTGAATCCTTGGTTGGCTTGATGGTTGCTTTGAACCGGCGGTCCGGTTTACCCAGACCGGTGGCTTGCTTGGACCGTTGGTTCATGTGGACCGGTAGGTCCGACGTTTCGCCTGGTCGCGACTGTTCGCCTGGTTTTTGCGCTTGCTACGGATGGATGCCACGTGTACCTACAAAAACACGCGATTTGATATGGTGAAGACACGCGTCTTCTCGATTTGCGCACCTGTTTTACCCTGGGTACAAAAGTTTTCACTGGCTGTCATTTCGCCTCACGCTTCCAAAATTTTTCGAAGTCCAGACCCTTGTTCTCCTGATTTCTGCTCTTGTTCTTGTTCTCGTTCGATCGGTCCAATGGCTTCATCTGGCAGTTCGAAGAAGTCTGGTACAGCTCCCTCGAAGAGAAAGGGGAAGGAAATTGTCGAGGTTCAATCTTTTCCGAGGGGCCGTGGCAAAGGCAAGGCTGCTCTCGCTGAACTTGGCCAACTGGGCAAGCGGCACCAAGGAGTAGGGTTTGCCTCAGCGCCATCAAGGCTAGAGTTCATCCCCAAAGTGAAGTTTGTTCTGGGTCCGCTTATGCCACTGACAGAGGAGACAGAGTACATGTACAATACAGGCGGTGAGTTCATAGATACGAAGAGGAAGAAATGGCAGACACTGCTCTCGTTCTTCACAGAAGGGAAGGGGGCGCAGCCTTCACTCCCTAGCATCCAGACGACTTTTGGCATCGACAAGAACACCGTCTTCACCAGCTATGCCAGCAACGAGAAGGTCATGGGAACCATCGTGACCATCGGCCAAATGAACTGCGGTCTGCGTTTACCGCTGCCCCCCTTTGCGGCAAGATTGCTGAATACATCTGGCCTTTGCCCGGGGCAGGTCACAGGAAATGCCTGGCGAATCATCTACGCATTCTGCCGCGTGGAGTCGGATTTCCAAGAAGATTTGAGGGCATGCTACTCCAGTATCCCGGAAGGAGAAGTTGCCAGGATCGAACTTGGATACTTTTTCTTCCACTACAGATGGGCTTACAGAAGGGACAGCCCGTTCTACAATTTGACTGGAGTATCTCCGCTGCGCCCACTCACCGATACAGTCCCTTCGGACAAGTTGTATACGGATTGGCCAATCTCTGTTTCTGGTGCCTGGACCTCTATGTCAGTGCCAGACACCCCCCGAGACAGTGTGCACGACGCAGTGAAGATGTACAGCGAGGGAGGCATCTTCGCCTGGACTTCTGAGAGGGCTGGGGCCATAGACAACTTATTCCTCGAGCTGACTTGTGGAACGAGGTCGTGGAAGCAGTTCTCCAACTGCCCAGTGAGATATGGCAAGGCCAATCTCCTCCACCGATCGAAAGATAGATACGAAGATAACGAAGTTCTATACTCGGACTATGAAGAGGACCCTCAGTCGGGTAAGATCATTCGAAAGATTCAGGCCGAGAAGAAGATCTACACTGCTAGGCACCGATTGCCCATTTTTGACGAGAAACTGGTGCTCCAAAGAGGCCCAGTGAAGAAGAAACGAAAAACCCTTATCAAGCAACAGGAGGGTGAAGACCAAGGGAAGAAGATCGAAGAGGAAGAAGAAGGGAAGAAGAATGAAGAAGAAGAGACTGAGAATGCCAGCCACGACAACAGTGGCAATGGAGAAGATGAGGACGCCGACGGCGAGGATGATCTGTCATCGACTCCTTCTGGTGGAGATATCGAGAATGGGGGTGGTGAGGAAGAAATTTCTCCCACCCCCACTGTAGGTGTAACAGGAGAAGATTCAATTCCTATCCCCATTGACGAGGCTAAGGCCCGTCAGATGGAAGGAGTTATGGATGCGGAAGGCGATGGCCAAAGAGTGGTTCCCGCCTACAAATTTGATGAATTGAAGAGGCCGATGCGCCTGAAAATAAAGCTGTCGAGGAGTGGTGGGGTTGGAAGCAACCCCACACCCCTCGATCAGATTCCCCCCGACGTTCCTCGTATTGAAGGAGCAACAACGAGCGGGGGTGTAGAAGTCGAGCAACCCCCACCCCCCTCTCGCTCTCTACTTGAGGAGGTGGAAGCAATGGTGGCAGGGCTCAAGCCTGGCGGATCACAAGAGGAAGAGAGAGTCTCTCCTCTGAGGAATGCTTCCCCCCCTACTCATTTGGAGAGGGGAAGTCGAGTGGGTGATGGGGCTCCTCCACCTCAACCAGCGCCAACCCCGATTCAGGAGAAGTCGACCCCTCAGGGTGGCTCTGATCGCAGGAAGGGCAAAGAGCCGAAGGTCGAAACCTCAGGTAATTGAACTAACTCGCCTTGAATGCCTTGTCTCTGAAGCTCGAAAATAATCTAACACTTTGATCTCTTGTTGATTGTAGGTGCACCTGCTGGATTGACTCCGACAATAAGAAGCTTGGGTGACGTTGATATCAACCGCCCCACAGCTGCGATCAGGAAACTCATCAACCTCCCAGGGGCTACTCTGGATGAAGCTTTTGAGAGACTTGATCTGTTGGTAGGTGCATCTGCTCGATCAATCATCTGATTTGTATCTTTATAATAATTCTAACTCTTTTGTTCTTTTGCAGAACTCAGCGGTTATGAATGTCGCAACCAAACTCTCCATGAGGGCGGGAGCAAAAGAAGCCTTAGCTGAAATATCTCGCTTGACGGCTACACTGGAGGCTGTAACCGCGGAGAGAGATGAGCTGAGAGAGCTCCTGACTTCGAAGAAAGCCTCTCTCAAAACCAAAATTGAGGATCTTCGCAAGGGGAAGCTGGAGATCAAAGGGCTGCAGGATCGATGTGAGGCACAGAGTCACGAGCTCGAATCCTTGAAGACTCGACTCTCCAAGGTTGAGGACGTGTCCTGTGGTCGCACCATCGAGATCCAAGAGCTGAAGCAACAACTTGCTACCCAGCACGCTGTCTTCACTGCCAGAGAAGAGACTTCGAAGAAGGCACTGGAGCACGCGTTGTCTGAGTGCAAGGTTTACAAGGAGACAGCAGAGAAGGCGGCAGAAGCGCTCAGGGCCCATGTTTCCAGTGTCCGATCCTCCAAGGCATCAGTGGCGAGTAAAGCTCGTCCTGGATCTGAAGGGGAGAAGTCGCATGCGAAGAGTGTGGCCAAGCCTTGAGACTTTTCTCCTTCTTCGTTGTTGTACTTGTAAATTTTTGAAATGTAACAGCTCCTTGTATCTGACATATTTTGATAATAAAAGATCTTCTTGGTGTTTGAAAATTGAATGTCTCTTGAATTGAATGCCTTTGACTATCATGATCTCAATAGCATTAGAATAGATACAATCTTTTGAATGTAACTTTGAAAATTAGACTTGAATTCGTATAACACTTGAATGTGAGGGGTTGAGTCGCAACTCAAGCACCCAAACCTGTTAAACGATGTAGAAATTGATTGAAATTGAATATTGAAATTTGAAAGTTAGTTTAACATTTGCCAGTAAGGGGTTGAGTCGCAACTCTAACACCCAAACTTGTTAAGACTTGATAACTTGAATGCGGTCAGTTTTTAACATTTGCTAGTAAGGGGTTGAGTCGCAACTCTAACTCCCAAACTTGTTAAAAGACCTGGTAACTTGAATATGGATAACTTGAAACTGCTTCAGAACTTGAATTGAAAAATTGAACAGTTGCATATTTGAACACTTTGAAAGAGAACTTTATTCATCACAAAAATTTACATCATGGGTAGAACATCTTAAGGTGTCTAGAATTCCAAGCTCGAGGCAATCTATCTCCTTCTGGTGTGATCAGTCTGTAAGAACCTTTGCTTCCTACTGATTCAATGATATATGGACCTTCCCAGTTGGGAGCAAGCTTTCCACTGCTGTGCTCTTTGGTATTGTAGAAAACTGCTCTGAGAACTAAACTACCCACTGGGAACTGTCTCTTGTGGACTTTCTTGTCATAGGCTCTTTTGATCTTCTGTTGATACTTGGCTACACGAAGAGAAGCTTGATCTCGTAGTTCTTCAGAGAAGTCTAGATCATTGATCCGAAGTTCTTCATTGACTCCTTCTTCGACAGCTTTGGTCTTCAAAGTACTTGATATATTTTCTGTTGGGAGTATTGCTTCCGATCCATATGTTAGACGAAAGGGTGAGAACCCTGTGGATCTTCTCGGAGTTGTGCGATACCCCCAAAGAACTTCAGGTAGGACTTGCTCCCACAATCCTTTCTTGTCGTTGAGTTTCTTCTTGAGTATATCAAGTATAGCTCTGTTTGAGGCTTCAGCTTGACCATTGCATTGAGGATATCTTGGAGTTGAATAGAATAGCTTGATACCGTTGTTCAGACAGAACTCTCGGAATTTGTCTGAGTCAAATTGAGCTCCATTGTCAGCAACAAGAACTTGAGGTGTGCCAAACCTTGAGAAGATGTTGTGCCGAATGAATTTGATCACTTCGTCGTCAGTCTCTCGAAAGAGGGGCACAGCTTCAACCCATTTGGTGAAGTAATCAGTAGCCAGCAGTAGATATTTCTTCTTGCTTGGAGTTGGAGGGAAAGGACCCAAGAAATCTAACCCCCATTGATGGAAAGGCCAAGGACTTGATAATTGATGAAGTTCATCTGCAGGGAGATGGATAGCTCGAGCGTGTCGTTGGCAAGGCTCGCATCTTTGAACGACTTGTTGAGCATCCCTTGCCATTGTTGGCCAGTAGTACCCTTGTAGCTTCGTCTTGGCTTCAAGAGATCTTCCTCCCGAATGATTTCCACAAGCTCCAGAGTGGATATCAATCAGGATTGATTGTGCTTGCTCGGGACCAAGGCACTTGAGCAACATCCCGTTGTGAGATTTGAAATATAAATCTTCACCTTGCAAAATGTAGCACGGAAGCTTCCTTTGAAGTCTTCGGGCTTGATTTGGATCTTCTGGCATTTTGCCATGTTTGAAGAATTTAAGAATTGGTCGTCTCCAATCTTCAAGCTGATCTCCACCCCCAGATCCTTTTGTAGTAGTAAGGATCTGTTGATCGGGGATGGTCTTGGGCATTTCTTGATAATTGATCTGTACTTGCCTTCCTCCAAGCGAGTCTCCCAGAACTGAGGCAGCATTAGCTAAGGCATCTGCTTCTCGATTTTCTGCTCTTGGAATTTGAACGAACTCAATTGTAGTAAAACGTTGTTGAAGACGTCGTACTAAGGCCAAGTAGAGTTGCATTCTTTCTTCACGAGCGGTGTACTCTCCATTGATTTGCCTTATGATCAACTGGGAGTCGCTGTAGACGATAATTCGATCTACCCCCAGAGATTCCGCCATTTCGAGTCCGGAAATGAGTGCTTCGTATTCAGCTTCGTTGTTGGTGGCACTAAATCCAAGGAGAGTGGCCTTCTGGAGATGATCAAGTTCGGGGGATATTAAGACTATCCCAGTTCCCGAACCGATCGAACTTGATGCTCCATCAGTATAAAGCTTCCAAGGAGGAGTTGCAGCAATAACTTCAAGACTTGGATCAATTTTTGTTGCAGGATTGATCGGAGGATTATCCTCATCTTCCAAGCGCATGTCGACATCTTCTTCCCAAGTGATGGGGTCTTCAACTGGAAAGTCAGCTAGAAAATCAGCAATTGCTTGACCTTTGATAGAAGTGCGAGATTCGAATTGAATCCCCAGAGCACTCATTTCGATCACCCATTTGGTCATTCGACCAGCTCGACCAGCTTTGTCAATGATATCTTTGAGTGAGTGTTCTGAAATGACAGTAATCTGGTGGGAGACGAAGTATGGTTGAAGACGACGCGATGCAGTGAGCAAGGCCAAGATGACCTTCTCAGTTTTTGAGTAGCGAGTCTCAGCTGGAAGGAGAGTGTGGCTGATGTAGTAGACTGGATGTTCGACGCCTTCTCTTCTACTGACTAAGACCGCGCTGATTGCTTGATCAGTCACGGCCAGATAGAGCCACAAGTCTTCTTTTGGCAATGGAGCAGTCAGGATGGGAGCTTGCACAAGATACTTCTTGATGCTTTGAAATGCCTCTTCACAGATTGGACTCCAGCCGGATGTATCCGCCTTTCGTAGTTTGTCGAAGAGGGGCTTACATTTGTCGGAAGATTTTGAAATGAATCGATTGAGTGCTGCTAACCTTCCAGTGAGGCGTTGAACTTCTTTTCGATTTGTAGGTGAAGGCATATTGATGATGGCTCGAATTTGATCGGGATTGGCTTCGATACCCCTCCTGGTCACAAGATGACCCAGGAATTTGCCAGATTGAACTCCGAAAGCGCACTTGGCTGGATTGAGCTTCATTCGATACTTTCGGAGGACTTGGAAGGTTTCAGCCAGATCAGATAGATGTTTGCTCCGAACGGAACTCTTAGTGAGGAGATCATCGACATAGACTTCAACGTTACGTCCGATCTGATCTTCGAACATTTTGGTGACTAGCCTTTGATAGGTGGAACCAGCATTTTTGAGGCCGAATGGCATGACATTGTAGCAATAAAGGCCTCGGCTAGTCACAAAACATGTCTTCTCTTGATCATCAGCGTGGAGCGGAATTTGATTATATCCGGAATACCCATCCATGAAAGACAATAGCTCGTGGCCAGCAGTGGCGTCGACGAGTCTATCTATCCTTGGCATGGGAAAAGGATCTTTGGGGCAAGCCTTGTTGAGATTGGTAAAGTCGATGCAGACTCTGACTTTCCCATTCTTCTTTGGAACAGCCACTATATTAGAGATCCAAGTTGGATACTCTACTTCTCGGATGAATCCGGCTGCGAGTAGCTTGGTAATTTCTTCTTGAACAGCAACTTGCAGCTCTGGTCGAATGGTGCGAGGCTTTTGCTTGACAGGCTTCACCTCTTCTTTGATCGCAAGTCGGTGACAAGCGTCATCTGGATTGATATCAGGCATGTCTTCGAAACACCAAGCAAAGACGTCGATATTGGACTGGAGGAAGGATACCATGTCTTGCGCTTCTGCGTCGCTAAGACCGGTACCAATAAATATTTGTCGAGGGAGATCTCCGCTGCCTATGTTGATCGGGATGATTTCTTCAATTGAAGGTGATGCTTCCCATTCGATTGGTGGAGGTTCGGTCAGCGGAATCTCCTTTGATTGCTATTTGGAAAAGGGACCAGCTTCATCTCGTGGCCGCTTTGGAGGAGCAATGTTAATCTTTCGATCTGTCTTTGCCGCAGCAGCTTCACAAGACCTTCCAGCTTGCTGATCGCCTCGAATGCAGACGATGCCTTCTCCAGTTGCAAATTTGAGTAGTTGATGGTAAGAGGAGGAGATGGCATTGATCTGATGGAGGAATGGTCGCCCAAGAATGGCGTTGTAGCTAGACATTCCTTCGACGATTGCAAACCTCACCGAGACTCGAGTCTCTCGGCTGAGGTCGATGGTAAATCTGGATTCGCCCACTGTGATGCTTTATTCACCATTGAAGCCGGTGATCACAGTCGGGACGACGTCGAGGCTTTGATACTTATGTCCCAGACGTTTGAAACAGTCTGAGAACATAATGTCGATAGAGCTTCCGGTGTCGATGAGGATCCGGTTGACAGTGCTGCCGTCGATGATGAGTTTCAAGACCAGGGGGTCTCGATGTGGAGTATGAACTCCTTGAAGATCAGTGTCGTTGAAGACTATGGATGGCCAAGCAAGACCTTCGATGGGCTTCTCGATCCAGGTATCCTCTTTGCTCGCAGTAGAACGAACGTGGAAGATGCGTCGAACTTGGCGATCCACCTCTTTCCCAGTCAGACTTTGATTGTGCAATGTTCCATGAATACCAAAAACATTGGCATTCACAGAGATAGTTTGCCGGTTAGAGGAGATTTGATGTATCCAACACACTTCTTTCCCCTTTGCAGTAGTTCGACGTTGATCATGTCCGTTGTTGACGAATTCTTGAAGATGGCCTTCTCGCAATAGGTCTTCAAGATGGAATTTCAGCCGAAAACACCGATCAGTGGAGTGACCGTGACTTCGATGGAAGTCGCAGTAGACTGTTTTGTCTGCTGTGAATTTGGAATTCGGCTGAAGAGGATTAGGCCTCCGAACGAACTCTTCATGTTGAATGCGGTCGAGTATCTGTTCGACCGGCATATTCCACTCGGTGAAAGTGGTCTTCGTTGGAGATCGACGTCCATCATTCTTTGGTCTTTTGTTGGCCGGAGGGGCTGTTGCTTCAGTGTTGTGAGCCTTTGCAGCATATTCAGGAGCTTCTCTTTCAGCAGGCCTTCTCTTAGTTTCTCGCCCTTTCCGAGCGACTTGATCGTCTTCCACCTCAATCTCTCTTTGAATTCGGTCAAACATTGCACCCAGAGAAGGAGGGGGATTGCGGATGAAGTCGTTGTAGATGTGTAGATCGAAGCGGAGAGCGTTCTAGAAAGCCAACATTATGGCTTCATCATCCAGATGTCTTCCAGAGAGAGCAGCATGCTCGTTGCGAAACCTCCTCGTGAAGCTGCGAAGAGTCTCGTCTGCACCCATCCTTAGTCGGTAGAGAGAATCGAGTTTCTTCTCTGGCTTTAGATTGAGTTGATAGTGCTGCACAAAGAGGTTAGCCAAGACACCGAACTGGGTGATGGACCCAGCTCGGAGATTGTGATACCAGTCGAGTGAAGGCTCATCAAGACTTCCCGCGAAGGTGCGGCAGAGCACGTTGTTTTCCTCTTCGTGTGGTGTTAGAGCTTGCTTGAAAGCAAGTATATGGAGGCTTGGATCTCCTCTGATACAGTTGAATTTGGGGAGGATAGGAGTTCTCCATCCTCTTGGAAAGGTGGTCTCGAAGAGACTTCGATGTAGTGGCCCGGCAGAGGAGTAACCGTCCCTACGACCATGTCCTCGACCTAGAGGTGGGTCAAGAGGCAAGATCGCAAGGTCTTGCTCTGGCATTGAAGTGTTTGCCGGTCGAAGTCGGTGTCGAAGGTCCGATCCAAGTCCACGTTGGAGTGGAATGGAAGGGGAGACTCTACTCTTTGAAGGAGCGCCTTTCATTTGGTGCTTCCTTGGCATGTTGAGCTTCGATGGTGCTCTTTTGTCGCAGTTATGACCAGATGAGGATTGGGAGGACTCGTCGTCAAGACGATCCTAGACACTCTGCTTCCAAGGAGCAGCAGAGGGAGTTGGGTCGCGTCGAATCCTCTCGAGAGCATCAGTGCCCATTGACCTCCGTTGTTCGGAGTGAATTGAATGTCGAGGAGGATCAACCCTCTCACTTGCGGAGGGGATCGGAATAGCAATTCCAGCTTCGGAGGCTGCCTTCTTCAGAGCATCCCTCTCAGCAGTGAGGGTGGCGTTTTGCTTCGCCAATTGGAGTAGTTGGAAATCGATTGCAGAGATCTGGTAAGTCGATGGAGGATCTTCAGCAGGAGCAGGGACAGTCTGCCCAATTGATTGATGAGGATGAGGGGCGATCGGTCGATCGACTGATCTCCCGCTTCCTGAATGAACCCCCATCTCGGGGACAGCAAGGGGCTGCCCGAAATTGAGCCTTTGACTCATTGAACGAGTCTCAGGACGAGGTTGATGTTGAGTGTTACTTCCTTCTGGTTGGCCCTGGTGTTTGGTTCTCGCCATTCAGAGTGCGAAGGGTACAACGAGATTGCCGACGTCCGATCAGTTGTCTGATCAACCGAGGGGGCGAGGAAGTTTGGCTATTGATCTGGTAGTCGAAGTAGAGAGAGAGAACACAGCTTCTCGCTCGGATCCCATAGACGGCGCCAAACTGTGGGGGAAAATCTTCGTGCCGACCCGAAGATTCTCGCAGCACCAGTCAATTGGAGTCGAAGTTGATGTCGAAGATCGTTGATCGATCTGTTGATTGAAGTCGAAGCCTTTTGATATGCAAACAGAGGAATGCAATCAGAGAAATTGTGACACGAGATGTGATCTCGGAGTTCAGCCGAAGCCTACGTCTCCGTGCTATAGGGAGCAACCCGAATTCACTAACACTTCTGTTGAAGTGACCTCGACAGGCCGAGTGTCACTGGAGATCTTCTGATCCCTTCGAAAGAGAAAAGAAGATCAACGAGAGATGGTAGATCGGAGTTAGAAAATCCCAGAGCTCTGGTTCTAAAAGTCAGATCTCAGAGTGGAAATCAGAATTCCGGATCTTAGATTTTCGATCCTTTTACATTCGAAGGCTCTGCTATTTATAGGATTCTCTGGTGGCAAATGGCGGTTTTCTGCTGTTGTATCTGGGGATTCTCCAGACTCGTGAGCCTACCGGGCAGGGCCGGTAGGTCCCGTGGTAGTCCTCGTGGGCCCACCAGGCAGGGCCGGTGGGTCCCGTGGTAGTCTTCGTGGGCCCACCAGGCAGGGCCGGTGGGTCCTGTGGTAGTCTTCGTGGGCCCACCAGGCAGGGCCGGTGGGTCCTGTGGTAGTCTTCGTGGGCCCACCAGGCAGGGCCGGTGGGTCCTGTGGTAGTCCTCGTGGGCCCACCAGGCAGGGCCGGTGGGTCCCGTGGTGGATTTATGCCAAAATTTGCACCCACATGTTCTACAAAGAAAATAAAGATGTCAATGAATTGACAAGGATATTTGATTAGTTAGATCAACAAATCATGTGTTTTTTATCTACCTAGTTAAAGATTATTCAGAAATAAATCAAAAACGACAAATATTTTATTTCTTAGGATCTGTTGGACTTGACTTTAATACATTTAGAAGCCAAATGATTAAGTTAGCCAAACTCCCTATATCTACCTTAGCTCATGGCTGGAACATCTACCTTAGCTTGAGAAGAAACCATAAGAAAGTTCATAAAGGTTTAATATCAAAATGGCTGAGAAATCTAAAAACATGGACTAACGTTTATAGGCATTGTGATACAATACTCATTCCCAACAGAGATAGAGGTCGCGGTTGTGGTCATGGTTGTGAAATCCCCAGCTATTGTATTAATAGTGATAGATAACGTGCCTCATCATAGCTGAATCATATTATGTTAGTCCCTCTATTCATTTACTTCTCAATCTTCTTCTTTTTAATTCAAATTTTGATAGCTGTAATAGTCCCTTAAATATGGGATATAATTCTCCTTGATCTCCTCTCTATATTGCCGCAACAATCTTTTGAAATATGAGATCTTGTTTGTATCATTACTTTATAAATACCCTCAAAGAGAAATGAGAAAGTAGGGAATTCATCCTATCTTTCTTGGTATCAGAGCCATATGTCCACTAGCATTGGCATTTTTTTTCAATGGCTTCTTCATTTTCTTCTACTTCCTATACAAATATCTCTCACCTTATTTTTATAAAGCTTGATCTAACCAATGCTTTATGGTTGGCACAGTTCCTCCCATTTCTTAAAAGCAATAGTTTGCTTTCCTATGTTGATGGAACACAATCTTGCACTGCTGAGTTTCTTGTTGATGATAACAGGAATCCAACCACCACTGTTGATCCAAAGTATCTCAAATGGCAGCAACAGGATCAGCTACTTCTTAGCTGGATCAATGCAACATTAAAACATAGTGTTCTCTCTACCATGGTGAAACTTTCCACATCTAGAGATGTGTGGAGATCTCTTGAGAAACTGTATGCGTCGCAGTCGAGGACTCGAATCATGCAATTGAAGAATCAGTTGCAGATGACGAAGCGAGGTAATATATATATTAATGATTATATAGACAAGATGAACAATATTGCCAGCAATCTCTCTTTTGCCGATAAACCGGTTGATGATGACGATCTCATTGACCTTATTTTAAATGCGTTGGAACCGCAAATGAGACCACTATTAACTTTGTTCAATCCACAGAAACGGTCATATCACTTGATGATCTCATTGGCCTATTATTGAGTGCTGAAATGTGTATTGAAGAGCAAAATGCTCTTCCCGTTGATCAGACGGTGACGAATCTATATATTTGAAGAAATAAGTCCTCTCAACATGGCAGAAATACTAGACCTCCAACTCATTCTGGTTATTACAAACAAAGTAAACCTGCTCGCTTCTCAAATTAAAGAGGTCATGCTAGGTCATTCTCTACAAAACCTTTCACTTCGATAAAGCAGACACGGCCCACACATCAAATTTGTGATCGACCTAGGCACTTGGCTATCAATTGTTATCATTGGATGGTTCACTCCTATGAGGGAAGAGTCTCGACAAAGAACTTGGTTGTTATGATGGCATCGCCTAATGCTCCATCCAATTCACAAATATGGTATACAGATAGTGTTGGAAATAATCCTATGGTAGAGGTCCGCAGCGGACGCAAGGTTAGGTCAGCAGACCGTGGATTGTGTATTATATATCAAATTTTTTATCAAAACGATCTACACATACGTGCATGATTCTAGCATGGAACTATGCAATCCCTAACATCGATTTAGCAAAAAGAACAATCTAATATGTATGCATGCTCTATCTCTATACTAGATCTACATGTTAGAAGTCATACCTCTGTGCAGATTCTTTCACCGCGCCAAATCTATTCTTTGTCAATGGAGACGGACATGGAACTATGCAATCCCTAACGTCGATCTAGCAAAAAAAAAATAATCTAGCATGTATGCATACTCTATCTCTACACTAGATCTATATATTAGAAGTCATACCTCCGTGCAGATTTTTTCACCGCATCAAATTTATTCTTTGTCGATGGAGATGAACATGAATCTCCTCGGAGAGACTTTGTTGCAATGGCTGTAACATTGATCCCGAACTTCGATTGGGTTGAAATTTAGACTGAAGGTATAGGACTTTGAGATGCAACTTTTACATCTAGTTTGAGATTGTTTGGACTTTTATAGCTATCACGGTAATAGAAAAATCAAAGATCTTCTATGCAAAAATTGGAAAGCGGGACATTACGAGAAACGCCTTCTAGTTCATCCGATTTCGCACAATGCACGGAACCTCATTGATGAATATTTGAGTGCATCCATGTGATGAGCCTTATCCATCTATGATTCACCACGCGAGGAAGAAGAGCCACATCTGAACCCAACTCACACACGCAAAAGACAGAGGAGAAGAAGAAGGGAGCGGCTAGGGCATCATCACTAGAGGTCGCCTCCCTTTCCTCATCCATATATAGGGGCCAACCTCCCATACATTGCATATGGGGGTTGTGGCCGACCCACCCTATTCTCTCTCCCCCTTGCGTATTGTAATAGACTGGGCCCCTTTGTTGCCATGTGTGGGCGGCCCCTTAGTTAAACCCACTTAAAGCTGATCCCCCTCCCCTACAAGCTTGCTTGCAACTCCTACAAGCTAGGGAGGGGGGCGGTCATGCATGTCTCCATATGCTAAGGGCGGCCAAACTAGGTTATGTGGTATTTTGGTTTTTCAAAATACCCCCATAATACTAATTGGTCGCACCTCTTGTATAAGGACTCGTATGACGCATCTTCGTGGGATACCACTATTGATTTCACTATTACCAAGGTGCCCTTAGTATACACATAGGGTGCGCCTAGTAAAGTCAACTAGTCAACTCGCAATATGCACTGGTACCTTGCACCCATGTAGCAAAGCCCACTGAAGGTAGTGGGTTAACTATGTGGGTCTCTGTACTACCCCTGGGTTTCCCCCTAGCACACGCACACGAATACGCAAATACTGTGCACTAGTGCGATGCACACATAGAGCGTATTAGAGTTAGACTAATTACTTCCTCTAACCGTGTTCCGTGAAATGAAGAGATGGTTCAAGAACCATACATAATGTGAATAAGGTGGAACCTTCAAGGACCAAGGTTCATGGCTTCCAACTTGAACTTGATAGACATACTACTCGAGTGTAATATCGACCCTCTGAGTCCGAGTTAACCTGTGTATTCTCTTCTCCGGTTTGGCACCAACATTTGGGTCATCCAGCTTCACAAATATTGCATCATTTGGTTTCTCACAAGTCTCTACCGGTACAAGGTTCTGTCAAAAGGGATTTTTTTTGCAATTCTTGTCCATTGGGAAAGAGTACCCGTTTACCCTTTTCCTTATCAAGTTTAGTTTCATCTATGCCTTTAGAATTGGTGCACTCTGATATTTGGACATCACCATACCATTCAATAGCTTGACGTACAAAATGCTTTTCTTCATGGGTTTCTACACGAAGAGGTTTATATACGGCAACCAAAAGGCTTTGAGGACCCTAACTTTCCAAATCATGTTTGTCGGCTTCGAAAATAAATATACTGATTGAAACAAACACCTCGGACTTGGTTTCAACGTTTTTCTGACTATCTTGAAGATTTAGGATTCATTGCATCAAAGGCTTATTATTTTCTCTTTGTTTATCATCAACACGGCAAGCTTCATATCTTATTGACTTATGTTGATGATCTACTGATCATCGGCAACAATACTTCTAAGATTTCTCAACTCATTTCAATAGTTGGAGGCCTATTTGCAATGAAAGATTTGGAACATTTACACTATTTTCTTGGTCTGGAAGCCACGTACACTAAGGAAGGATTGTTTCTCACCCAATCTAAATATGTTGTTGACTTGTTAAAACATGTTCATATGGACAATGCCAAACCATATTCCACGTCAGCTATAAGTGGTCAAAAAGATGGAACTGTTTGATGGAGATCCTCTTGAAGATTCAACTGAATTTCGTAGTGTTGTAGGCGCTTTGCAATACCTTACTCTCACACGGCCTGATTTAGCCTTTGCAGTAAATCAAGTATGTCAATTTATTCATCGTCCAACGAATGTTCATTGGGTTGTTGTAAAACGAATCCTTCGATATGTTAAAGGTTCGATTAACGATGGTTTGCTATTTAGACCAAGTGTTCTAAAACTTGAGGCATATTCATTGCAGATTATGTCGGTTGTCCAGACATTCACCGATCTATTTGTGGCTATTGTATTTATCTTGGACAAAATCTTATTTTATGGATTTCAAAAAACCATCATATTGTTTTAAGATCCAGTACAGAGTTAGAATATCGTCTACTTGCTTTTACTGGTGCTGAGATATCATGGTTGCATCAATTATTGTGAGATCTCCATGTATTCATTACTAAGGATCCTCTCATTTGGTGTGGTAATATCAGTTCAATTTCTCTAGCCTCCAATCCAGTGTTTGATGCTCGGATAAAACACTTGGAAGTTGACTTCCATTATGTGAGCGAGAAAGTAGTTTGTCATGAACTTGTTGTTTGATACATCACTACGGCTGACCAGGTTGCAGACATTTTTTACAAAATGTCTTTCTTCAGCTTATTTCCAAGCTTTGAAGTCCAAGCTCATGGTTCGATCTCGGTCCATAAGCTTGCGGGGGGTGTGATAGATAATGTACCTCATCATAGCTGAATCGTATTCTTTCAATCTCTCCATTCATTAACTTCTCCTCAATATTATCCTTTTAAATTTGAATTCTGATAGCTTTAATAGTCCCTTAAATATGGGATATAATTCTTCTTGATCTCCTCTCTATATTACCATAGCAATCCCTTGAAATATGGGATATTGTTTGTAACATTGCTGTATAAATACCCTCAAAGATAAATGAGAAAGTAGGAAATGCATCCCATCTTTTAAATAGATGTTAGAAACTTAATGAAAGCTGAAAAATAAAAAAATCAAGCTAAGTTCCCATAACTTCTCCAAGAATAAGGTAATGTCAATCTTGCTATTTAATGTTTCAAGTAATTATCCAGAAAATGATAATCAATTTTTTTTTTCTTATTTCTACCACTTGAAGTATTAACACTAGAGTGATTGATAGTATTTATATCTCATTTCATGCTTTATTTATATTTGACTTTATTCTTCATTACAAACAGTTCCTTGATTCCAATTATAGATTTTAAAAATCTAATTTTTTTAACACTTAATCTTCTGATTCTCTACTTGCCTTCTCTTTTATTAAACTTAAAAATCTACAAAAAAATATCTAAATTAGATAGTGATGTCAGTATTTTCTTAAAACTACTACCTTTCGTGATCAGACTGGCGCAGACTGGTAAAGGTATCAAAGTTGAGTAATTTATTATTTGATGGTAGAGGTAAAGAATTTATCGTTACAATAGGTGAATGAACATAAATTATAGCATTTAAGGTTCATTTATCAATCTGCCAAAGATATTAAATACTTTATTTCATTTATTATCATTGGATTTTATAATTGTAACATTTATTGATATAAGAAAATTAAGTTACCTTTAAGCAAACTATTCACAATAGTCACAAAACAGTCATATATATTATGATGTCAGAAGACCAACAACAGTAACCCCATTTCGAAACTTTAGATGTTTTCTGACTTTATCAATAATAAAATTTGCGTTACTTGATTACATATGCTAAAATCTAAATATGAAGGTCAGATTTTGCATATTGATGATACATGATAGAGAATATATCAATAATTATTTATTTAAGTATTTAAAAATCTTGATATTACTAGTAACATATCAACTATTGGTTGGCATTCCACAACAAAGGAAAGTCGTTGAACAAAAAGATATTGAAATCTTCTTGAAGTTCCGAAAGTATTACTGTTACAATCCAATATTTCTGAACTTTATAAGTAGAATAAATAACAAATATATGGCATAAACCACCTTACCCTATGAAAATTAACCATGGTGTTTTCACTCTATCAACTGACTGCAAGTCTGTTTTAATCCAGTTATACTGTTGAGAAGCAATAAATGACAAGTAAGTATGATACAGTAATCTACTCTAATAATTCAAGAACTATAACATAATAATTAAACCAACTGCTTTACCTGCTCAGAATTCTCGTTCCAATCATGCTCTGTAGAAATCACAGTAAAGTGGACACTTGCTTGTTCAATCGAGTACCACGGTTTATCCTTCGAGCTTGTAGGCATAGGGAAGTAGGTCTCATAAGGAACTCCACACTCCCCACCAGAGTCTGGTGTTATATAAACTGAACCAGAGTTCACATAGTCTCTACAAAAGTTTTTATCAAACTTTTATAGTAATTATTGCTTCGAATGACGCACCATAACCCTTAGTACTAGAACCATGGATACTTATAATATTGAGTTTTTAATATTAACTATTAGAATCCTTGCAAAATAATAATCTTTAGAAGCATCATAACTCACCTCTCATGGTTGCCTATAGCAGTCATGTAAGAAACATGGGATGCCAGAGGTGTGATGAGATGAAGAAAGAAATCCCATTCGACCAAGAAGCCGGTAGCATAACTTATATCCCCAATATGAAAAATAGAATTGATGTTGCTCAATTTAACTTCATTGCCCATTGCTTTAATCACGGACAACGATCCTGGCTATATGTCAAATCATGAGAATTATCAAACTATAATACTCAATTACTGTTTGAAACCAATACATATTGATTACCAAAAAAATAAAAAAATAAAATTCAACAAAACATGGATATATAAGGATTCATATGAGCATAAAAAGATAATGTAAGGATGTCCAACAATAATAGTTAGTCATTTTAATCATATTAATTTTGATAAAACTAAATTGTGTTATACAATTATTTATTGTTAAAGTCTTGACATAATAATTTGCTAGAGATTTTCAATTATATTATATTAGTAAGGTCATTTCTCAATGGCTATAATTTTAATTCATCATTAACTTCCATCTTATCCCATCAAGATGGGGTGACTATGAGGAAGACATACGATAAGTTTTCGATCGGTTGTCAACTTTTCGTCAGCTCTCTAACATTAATGTTGAAAAACCTAGCCAAGGCATTTTGGCAAGGGAGGGGTATGCCAAAAAACTAAAAAGGTCAGTTGGTTGGTAGGGTGACCTACTTTTACATTACAATTTATGCTCATGCAACCATGGAACAATCTTCTAGGCTCTACTAAACTATGAAAGAGTGGAGGAAGAAGGTACAAGGCAAGATTTGATGTACGAAATTATATTCATCTTTTTGGCACAAGTTATAAGCCAAAGAACTAAAATGAGTCAACAATCCCAGAAAACTATTTCTCAAAATCATGGAAACAAAAACTTGTTAAGATGACTTTTTTTTTCTTCTATTTTCTCATTACATAACCCTACATATAGAAACATTCTTAGGAGTTACCTGTATGTAATGCTCAGCTGATGAGTCCAATGGAGCCTTTCCCATATCGCCATAAGCAAGAAATCGTAACTCGTCTGACCCTGCAGCTGGTGGGGTTGTGAATTTGATTTGGTTGCTCCACCCAACGTGATCACTATATTGTAAATAACATTCACGTTCTTAGATATATGAGGTGACATATGAAGATCCTAATTTGGTAGTCAAAATAAATAGCAAGATTGCTAGTGCACCAAGATAGATTGTCTAAACTTAACAAAGAAATATAAAAGATTAAATAAACTTTCGATTAAGAAATTATATAAGTTTATATAAATGGATATAGTGTTTGTAATAATGATTTGGAAGGTATTTTAGACTATTTCAAAGCCATAAGGAATTTAATATTTTGATATAAACAATTTTAATAACTAATAAGCGAATATCATTTTATCTATAGACTATAGCTCAAAACCAACACTATAGATCTCTAAAATATAGCTCAATTTGGATTTTTATCTTGATTTTAAAATAAACACTCACTTTTAGTTTATATCATTATTTCTTAGTATATTAAAAAAGTATAATAATTGCTTCTACATAGTTTTCAAGAATCAAATATTATATTTTTATAAGAAGACTTGTTTGGATAAATATGAGAGAATATAGAACTTATTAAACTCATAGAATGAAACATTCAACTCAATGAATATTTTTCTAATTTCATTAGATTACTAATCACACCCCCCCCCCCCCCCCCCCCTACCCCCTCCACCACCACCACCACACACACACACACACTTGTGTCCCTTCTTTTTGTTATATTGGATGTAGCCAGATGGTTTTGTTAGAATTTTTATTTTTTTGCAATTCGGTTTTGTTAGAAGATTGGGATGCCTCCCTTACACGTTGGCCCCAGGATATGTTTTTGAGAGTTTGTACGATTTTCTTAGTAATTTTGGTATTATTTTTTATAGTTCTATGTAAACCATAAATGCAGGGGGTATATATAGATGGTTATCCATTACGCCTTGTAATCCTTGTACTATCTTTTATTTTTGCCTCAGAGCATAGTGGAATCGACCGTGAAACGTGGACATAGGCCAATTATCGAACTTCATTAAATTTTTATGTCTTTTTTGGTTGTGTGATTACATCTTGTTCTTTCCTTTGTTTCCAATAAATTAGTATTTGAGCTCCGGGTTTGAATGAGAGTAATGGAGGAGGGAGGAAAGATTAAGATTGAGAAGTTCAATGGCAAGAACTTTAGGATTTAGAAGATTTAGATAGAAGATTATTAATATCAGAAGGATCTTTATCTCTCTTTTGTAAGTACTACATCTTTGCAAAGCAGAAGAAGATCGAATTTTCAAGAGTATGGATAACGCTTAAGGCAGAAATATTAGAGTTGGTTCATATAGATAAATGTATCGGTACCAGCTCAGGTTTTATTTTTTGGAGGCTTATTTTAGTTCGACAACTTCATTGATGACTGCATAAGAAAGGTACGAGTTTACTTCTTGAAGTAGAAGTCAGATGTGTTTACCAGTTTCGAGAAGTGGAAATCCATGGTGGAGAATGATACTCGTTTGAAGCTGAAATGTCTGAGATCTGGTAAAGAGAGCAATAATGAGAAAAGGAGTTCAAGGACTTTTGCGCTACTTATGGAATTAGAATGGAAAAGATTGTTATAAAGACACCACATTAGAATGGTGTAGCATAGCACATTCTGACGGAGTATTCTAGGAGTATGAGGATACATGCCAGGCTGCCCAAATAGTTTAGGGCTAATACAATTAACATTGCAACATATTTGATCAATCATAGTCTATCAGTAATTGGATGGAACCATACCAAAGCAGGCTTGGAGCGAGAAAGTGGTATGTAAGTCTTCCATACTTGAAAGTTTTTTGTTGTGTTTCTTATGTGCATATTGATTCTAGTGTTAGAAACAAGCTGAATCCTAAGTTTATAAAATTTACTTTTATTGGGTATGACATATATGAGTTTGGTTATCGGTTTTGGGAGTATCAAAATTGAAAGATTATCAAAAGTAGAGTGTTATATATATTCAATCAGAATGTGATGTACAAGGACGGATTTGGAGAATAACCTAGAAATGCAGTTACTCAGAATGATTAGCCTGAGTATATGGAGTTTGAAGAAATTTTAGAGAAGAGTGTGCAGACTAAGGTCTCAACTAGGATATATATATATATATATATATATATATATATATATATATATATATATATATATATATATATATATATATATATATATATATATATATATATATATATATATATATATATATATATATATATATATAAAGAGAGAGAAAGAGAGTAGTGATACATTGCGGCCGGGTAACGTGCGGCCACCCCCTTCGGGGGTATTTTTGGTATTTTTTTTTTGGGGATTGATCACCCATCCTTGGATAGCACACATACAAAATTTCATCTCGATCCAAGACCTATATGCCGTCCAAATGTGATCGACTTTTATCGGTCATTCATTTCTATCGTCATTTTGATCAACACATTTGTATAGCCTACAGGTCTTGGATCGAGCTGAAATTTTTTGTGTGTGCTATCCAAGGGTGGGTGATCAATCCCCAAAAAAAATACCAAAAATCCCCCGAAGGGGGTGCAGCACGTTACCGACCGCAATGTATCACTACTCTCTCTCTCTCTCTCTCTCTCTCTCTCTATATATATATATATATATATATATATATATATATATATATATATATATATATATATATATATATATATATATATATATATATATATATATATATATATATATATATATATATATATATATATATATATATATATATATATATATATATATATATATATATATATATATATATATATATATATATATATATATATATATATATGGGGCCCGGGAAGCTAAACCTGAGTTCACCATTCAAATGGTGAACTCGAATGGAGAAACTGTCACGCGTCTTTAGAAAGTGTTCAACCCTCTTTTAGTTTTTACTTTATGTATTTTCAGTGTTCAACCCTCTTAAATGCCTATCTCCTCTTATTTGCTTTATGTCTTTTCAGTGGACACATGGCGCGCGCAATATGAAACATGTTTCACCATTCAAATGATGATCGGTCCCGAATCCCTCCTCCGATGATCAAGTCAAGTCGGGAAATCCTCGCTTTCTCTCACTTTCTGAAAGCAAAGTATATGTCTGCTTGAGAGTGTGTGTCTGTACCTGGACAGTAGCGATTGTCCCCTATTTATAGGATTCAGCAGATATGAGCACAAGGATAATTGGCGTGTTGACGTGTCATGTCAGCTGGTAATGAGCTGTCACCAACTATAAATGAGCTGGCAATCTTGACATGGCAGGTATGTTAGTTACTAATGTAACAACCTTGTAACAAAATGTCCATTGGTCCTCACAAAGCCGTTTAACTGAGGCGGTTATTATGTTTGTCACCGCATATTAATTGAGCATATGGACAACTCCATATCTATCTTCGGACTATGATCGTGAAGTATGTTGAGGATAAGAATGTTGAACTAGGCGAAACGTGATAAAAAGAGTATACATCCTCAGCGTAGAAGACCCTTATGCCTTTGTTCCCACATAGGCATTTCCTCAGGACTGAAGGGAATATAGGCATCTTCCTCAGGACTGAATAGGTAACACGCGTGTAACTTGAGGCTACCTTCTATGATTGCTCGAACATTCAGAGTACTGAGGAAAAAAGAGGGCTATCCTCATCCTCAGCTGATACCATTTATCCTCTGCCATTAGACAGGATGAGGGTACACATTTTATCCTCAGACTATTCGATTATCTTTTGCCGATTGTCCCATATGTGTTATCGGTAAACCCGATAGTCGATCTCCGCTGTCCATCACTAGTCGGTATTCAGGAACATAGAATCTTGCCCCATGGGGTATAATTTTCACGCATCTACATTTACATGTCAAGGAAGAACATGATGGCAACAAGTGGTACCGGGCCACATTGGTAGTAAAAGGCTTTCAGGAGAAGGAAGGGATTGAGTATGTTAAGATATTCTCTCCGGTTGTGAATTTGACCACAATTAGGTTGTTGTTGGGTATTATGGTTGCATAGAATGTTTTAGCAATTAGATGTGAAGACTGCATTCCTTCACGGTGATTTGGATGAAGTGATATGTATGCAGCAACCATAGAGGTTTGTGGAACTTGGCAAGAAGGGACTAGTATGAAAAATTAGAAATAGTTGGTATAGGTTGAAGTAGACTCCAAGGTAATGGCACAAGAAGTTGACCCCAAGGCCATGCAGATCATTATTGCTATTTGAAAGGGTTTGACAATGGTCATATTATCCTACTATTGTTTGTGGTAGACACAAGGTCAAGCATTCAAGAAATCAAAAATCTGAGGAAACAGTTGTCACTGAAGGATCTTGGTGTTACAAAGTAATTTCGTTGGATGAGGATCAACAGTGACAGAGCAAAAGATATTCTAAAATTCTCTTAGTCTGAGTATGTTGAAAATGTCCTTAGCACATTAACATGAAAAGTGCAAAGCCAATTTGCACCCTTTTAGCCAGTCATTTCAAACTAACAAAGGAGCAGTCATCTAAGACAGAGTAGGAACCATAGTACATCTGTAATTGCCAAGGTTCCTTAGGCCATCGATAGCCATATGTATGACATGTAGGGTCGGAACTAGGGGGGACTAAAGTCCCCCCCAAGCTGACAAAATCTCTAGAGGGCCACTTTGAGCTAGGGGTGGCAATGGGTCGGGTCGGGTCGGGTTGAGACATAGGTATATGGGCAAAACACCCAACCCGAACCCGATCCGTTTAATAAACGGGTCAAAAACTTAAACCCAAACCCAACCCGCCTAATAAACGGGTTGATCCGACCCGACCCGTTAAACCCGTTTACTAAATAGGTCGGGTCGGGTTGGGTCAACATAACCCATGAAAACCTGTCGGGTTGGGTCGGGTTGGTTCGGGTTGGCTCGGGTCGGGTCGGGTCAGGTTGAAACAACCCATTTGGTAAACGGGTCAATTGGGTTATAAGTACAAACCCTAACCCGACCCATTAAATAAACGGGTCAATCGGGTCAACCTGTTTCTGACCCGAACTCGTTTAGGCCAAACCCAAACCAGCTAACTTCGGGTCGGGTTGGCAAGTCGGGTCAAGGATCGCCACCCCTACTTTGAGCTTTGAAATTTTGGAGTTCATAGGTCCAATACTGATGATATGGTCTGTACAAAACCATACACAGCACATGCAATGGGAGTTGTTAGCAGGTCATGAGCAACCCAGGAAAAGAACTTTAGGAAGTAGTCAAGTGGATTCTCATATACTTAAGAAACAATACATATGTATCACTGTATTTTGGTGGAACGGATATGGTACTGTGGGGACATGTCGATGTAGATCTAGCTAGAGAAATTGATCGACCACATGAGGAGCACATGTTATGTATACACTTTAGGTAGTACAATAGTGACTTGGATTTCTCGATTGTAAAAGATCATGGGCACCCTTTCCATGATAGAAGAAGAATATGTTGCAACTATTGACGTCATTAAGGAATTGGTTTGGCTAGAGAGCTTCTTAGAAGAATTGGGGAAGAAGCAGAAGAATATCGAGATGTACAATAATAGTCAAAGTACTATTCATCTTGCGAAGGACTCATCATTTCATTCCAATAAAAAGTATATATATATATGGGGACGGGGAGTCTGGACCTCAGGTGCAGCTTCAACGCTGCACCCGGGTCTCTGCGAGCGCGCCATCTGTCCCACAAATCATTACTCCGATCGGTTTCTCCGGAATTAATACCGCTCAAAATTTCAACCGTCCGATTGCCTCAATCCGACGGATCGGATTCACCCGGATCGGATCGGGCAGCTGTTACTGTGGCGGCCACAGTAACAGCGCGTTTTTTGGTCCGGACGAATCCGGTCCGTTGATTCTGATCGATCGGGCGGCTGAAATCATTATCGCGGTTACTGTAGCGGCTACAGTAACCGCGAACTTGATTTCAGCCGCCCGATCGATCGGAATCAACGGACCGGATTCGTCCGGACCAAAAAATGCGTTGTTACTGTGGCCGCCACAGTAACAGCTGTCGATCCGGTCCAAGCGAATCCGATCCGTCGGATCGAGGCAATCGGACGGTTGAAAATAATTCCAGCATTTATTTCGTTACACGCCGGGTTTTACGCTCGATTTCGAGACAGGCGCGCGCAGAGACCCGGGTGCAGCGTTGACGCTGCACCTGAGGTCCAGGCTCCCCGTCCCCTATATATATATATATATATATATATATATATATATATATATATATATATATATATATATATATATATATATATATATATATATATATATATATATATATATATATATATATATATATATATATATATATATATATATATATATATATATATATATATATATATATATATATATATATATATATATATATATATATATATATATATATATATAGTTACAATTATACTTCATACGTACGTCTTTCGATGATGGAGTGCTAGAACTTAAGATGATACCTGAAAGTAGGAATCCAATCGATATATTGACCACATTAATCACCATTGAGAAACCTAAGCTATGCACAATTCCAATTATTATTTGGGCTTTGATCGGTGCGTAAATGCACCATATTTATGCCCCTAAACCTATACTTTCTTATCCTTTCTTATATCATTAATTATTGATGATATTATATGTTTTTTCCGCATAAGCTGAAAATCAAGAATTACGGGAAAAATAACTCAAAGATGGCAAGCTAGGAGCAAAGAAGAGTAAAGGAGAGCAAAGAAGAAAGGAAGAAGTAAATATGAAAATAATAAACAAATAAAGGATCGAACAAAAGTCCAAATCAGAGTCCGTAAAATGTTGTGTAAGAAATGCATGGAAAAAAGCTAAAAAGACATGAGGAAAAAAGTAAATTTTATGTTGCTTTTGAATTGCTAGGTGGATGAGAGGATGTCATAGGAAAATCAAGTTCGTCAAGAGCTTTAAAACGATCCCAATAGCGCCTGATTTCAACAACCGAGTCAAAAGTTATGGGCTAAACAAAATGACTTAGTAGTGCTGAAACTGCCAAGTCGATCGATTAAGGCTATAGCTTGATCGATCGAGCTGGAGCCACAGAAACCAACAGTGTGAGCCATTTTTCTCTCCTACTTTGATCGGGATTCCTTTGGGGATGACCTAGGACGACACCCACTCTATTTAAAGGCACTTTTCTAACCGTCAAACACATCTTTTAGGTGGAAGCGGAGGCCGAGAGTCATCTTCATGCTTGGCTAAAGTTCTCCTCAAGGGTTTCTATAAAACCCTAACATAGTAACTTTAGTTTTCATGTCTAATTAGATTTATTGTATCTTCATATGAAAGTTGTATAGTAGTGTGATAATAAATAATGATTTTTATTTTATATACTAGTTGATGATCTCACTAAAATTGTACTATCTAGACTAATGCTCATTATATATTATTTTATGTGACTATAATCTATGATTACCATTCAAGGTATTAATATACCTATGGTTGAATCTTTGGATGGATCATACTTAGGGAAGACAATTTGTGCCTAGGAGGATGTATGGTGCCAACCGAAGATGGTTCATTCCATTAAATTTTTGGATGGATTATGTTTAAGGAAGACGGTTCGTGCCTAGGAGGACGGATCGTGCCAATCAAAGATGGTCCATGCCATCGCAGCAATTGTAGGATCTTTATGTGATACCATCATGGTTTGTAGCCGTGGTGGGTCGAATCCATATAAGATATTTATCGTATATTTAACATGAATAACTTAGTTGCTAGACTAGTGGTGGATTTGTCGCCTGGATATTCCCCAATTGATATAGCATTTGACTCTATTTTTCTTAGTTTAAGAGCTTTATTTTTCTTAGTTTAATAAAATGAAATCTTTTTTATGAAATCGACTTAAAAATCATAGTATGACTCTAGTTAACCATTGCACAATCCCTAAGGGTGATATCGGTATCTAGCCGCTAAACTACATGACAACCGACTAAGAACATCGGTGTGATCGAAAGCGATCAAGCTAGAAGGTCAATGTGTTATCAAAGGTGCAATGAGAATAGTCTTCAAGTGAGAGAATGCTATGTTGGATGGAGCATGCTGGTTTGGTTAGAAGATTGGGATGTAGTCCCTCAATTTGTTGAAGACCCCGGACGTATATATATTTTTTGATGTCCGTGCAAACCATGGTTGTAGGGGTATATATAGATGCTTATCAGCCAGACCTTTTAATCCTTATGCCATCTTTTATTTATCATCAGAGTATTGTGGAATCAGTCATGAAGGAATGACGTAGGCAGATTGTTGAACATTATATCATTGTCTTTTGTTCGTTGTGTTATTGCATTTTTTCGTTTATTGCCAACACTATTTGGTTATTTCTCAACCAAACAGCCATTCCTCAAAAATTTTAACCTTCATATACAGTTACTACACCTCTATTCATCTTACAAAGATGAATCCAATGACTACATGTGATTGTGATTGTATATATGGTTAAACCAATTGCATGCTCGTGCCGATTGACACGAAGTGAGTGTCTTCGGCATAACCACCCCCCAACCCCCTGGAGAGAGAGAGAGAGACTTTGGGGAAGAGAGATAGAGACGGAGAGAGAGAGAGAGAGAGTGGCGAAGAGAGTGAAAGTGAGATGAAGAGAGAGAAAGAGATCGTGGGGGAAGAGAGAGATACGGGGAGCGAGAGGCAGAGAGTGAGAGAGAGATTTGAGAGACAAAGATTGTGGAGAAGAATGAGAGAGACGGAGAAAGGGACAGAGAGAGAAAGAGAGACGGAGAGAGAGAGAGATTGTGAGGAAGATAGATAGAGAGAGAGAGAGACAGAGAGAGGGATCGTGGAGAAGAGAGAGAGAGAGAGATACGGAGAAAGAGAGAGATACAGAGAGAGAGAGTGAACGTGGGAAAGAGAGAGACAGAGAGAGAGAAAGATCGTGGGAAGAGAGAGAGACGGAGAGAGAGAGAGAGATCATCGAGAAGAGAGAGAAACGGAGAGAGAGAGATATAGAGAGAGGGAGAAAGAGATCATGGGGAAGAGGGAGAGAGACAGAGAGAAAAAGAAGATTGTGGGAAAGAAAGAGAGATGGAGAGAGAGAGAAATACGGGGGGAGAGAGAGATAGAGAGACGAAGAGAGAGAGAGAGAGAGAGAGAGAGAGAGAGAGAGAGAGCGGGTTTGAATGATTAGAGAGGTATATGTGGTCATTTTTGTCTAATCATCATGTGTTTTTGTTTAGTCAACTTGTTCCATTTTGTCCAGTTAGTATATCGATCGTCATGGTATGTTATATAGACTAGTGCATACCCATGCCTGTCGGCACTACTGAACCGTTTTCGGCGACAACATACCTGTCGACACTGCAGCAGGCCGCCTTTGGCGGCAACACACCTGAATGACGTCGATAACAAAACACTTTCGACGACAACATTAGCATTCATAGGGACACTCATTTTCTCGCCCATGCCGATTGGCACGAAGCGGATGCCTTCGGCGCGACAAATTGCCCCTCCCCCTATAATCAACCAATCACAACTGTCTCTGTTCGAACGGATTCCTCGAGATCGACCCGATGGTTTGGGGTGGCCAAAATTTTAATAGGCGAGTTTATAGCCGTTGATGCAAACAACGATCATGGGATAAACGGTCAAGATTAGTGCAGTTTCAATGGGTCGGGATTTAGTATAGTTTAAATGGGTTGGGAGTTGAAACCAAGGAGAGATCATGCATTGATTTTTGAACAAATGGTTAATTCTATTCGGTTTATTTTTGTCCAGTCAGCTTGTCCTAATCAGCTTTTTTGTTCCGTTTTGTCTAGTCAGCACAAAACCAACGTCCTCTGTTATATAAACTAGTGTATGCCCATGCATGTCGGCACTGCAGTGGGCCGTCTTCAGCGACAACACATCTATCGGCACTGCAGCGGGCCGCCTTCGGCGGCAATACACCTGCACACCTTCGGCAACTAAACACTTTCGACGACAACACCGACATTCTTAGGGACACCCATTTCCTTGCCCGTGTCAATTGGCATGAAGTGGGCAGCCTAGGCGCGACCAACTCCCCTTCCCCCTATAATCGATCAATCACAACTGTCTCTGTTCGAACGGATTCCTCAAGATCGACCCGATGGTTTGGAGCGGCCGAAATTTCAATGGGCGGGTTTGTAGCCGTTGATGCGAAAAACGATCACGGGATGAACGGTCAGCTTTATTGCAGTTTAAATGGGCCGGGATTTTAGGGGTTTAATTAGTGCAGTTTAAATGGGTTGAGATTTGAAACCAAGGGGAGAAAGTTGGTTGATGGGGAAATAGAGATCGTGCGTTGACTTTTAAACGAATGGTTAGATCTATTTAGTTCATTTTTGTCCAATCAGTTTGTCCTAGTCAGCCTTTTTGTTCCGTTTTGTCGAGTCAGCACAAAACCGACGTCTCTTGTTATATAGATTATTTCCCTTTTGTTACTTCTCTGACATCGTTAACCTTTCTCTTACGCACGCTTCTACGTGTTTTACAAAAGACGGTCAAAATGTAACTCTCTCCCTCTCTCTCAATATTATGTTTTTCTCTAATGAAAATATAATTATTAAATTTTCTTATTTAATATCTAATTAATTATACACGTGTATTACTATGTAAGGTATAAGGATGACCATTGGCTACACATGTAGTACCTCAAAAGGGGGGAAATTGGTGAAGTTTAGACCACCAGAAAGTGTAAATACCCAAAACTACGGCATTGCATGGTTCACAAACACACTATGGTTACTAGTTGGCGGGATGTAAATTATTCTAAAGCCCTTAACTTAGTTGCCCGGAACCACGGTATCACCATGGTTCAGGGTCCGGCCATCGACATCTGTTATTTCAGTCTGATTAGCCGGTTCCGGATTGTTGAGATCTGCAGGCCACCATGAAAATCCCAGGGGACTCCCATCAAAAGGATCGGGTGATCGAACTGGTGGGAACCGGTGTCATTGACTGGACCCTGAACCACGGTGATTCCATGGTTTGAGGCAACTATTTTAAGTCATTTGAAATTATTCTCAACAAGATAGCTTGCCCAAAGTCACAAGTGCTTTGAGCTCGCATCTTAAACCGTAGTAAGTGCTTTCTAGTACATCGGTCGCATACACTATGATAAGTGGAATCTTGATCTAACAACAATAAGTTTTCTAATCGGGAGTAGTTTTAGACAGCAAATAAAGAAAGATGTGAAAGAGAGATGTTTTTTTTTAGCATAACGTCAAATATATTTCCTCACATACACTATGATAAATTTTGGCTAACACCCCACAATGGGACCCACCAGTCCTGTCTAGGGGTCCACGAGACAACAGCGGGACCCACCAGTCCTGCCTGGGGGTCCACGAGACGACAACGGGACCCACCAGCCCTGCCTAGGGGTCCACGAGACGACAGCGAGACCCACCAGCCCTACTCGAGGGTCCATAGAGACGATAGCGGGACTCACTAGCCCTGCTTGGGGGTTCATAGAGACGACAACGGGACCCACCAGCCCTGCCTAGGGGTCCACAGAGACAACAGCGGGACCCACCAGCCCTGCCTAGGGGTCCACAGAGACGACTGCGGGACCCACCAGCCCTCCGCCGAAACCCAGACAACGGCAGTAGAAATCGCCTTCTACCCCATTTTCTTTCCAAAAAACTCTATAAATAGCAGACCCTACAAATGTAACAAATGGAATATCTGATTTCTGAATCAGACTTCTGAAAAATCCAGAGCTCTGACCTTCCAATCTTTCGATCTTCTTTTAGATGATAAACCAGTGATACTCGGTCTGTCGAGGTCACTTCAATTCAAGTGTTAGTGAATTCAGGTTGCTCCTTGCACGGAGACGTAGGCTCCGGCTGAACTCCGAGATCACATCTCGTGTTAGCAATCTATCGACTATTCAGAAGTTCAACTCGAAGACATCGACCTCCGAATTTGCAGACTAGACAAACGTTCGATCGGACTTTCGACTCGACTCGATTGACTGGTTGGGCGGAGTCTTCGGGTCGGCACGGAGATCATCCCCCACAAATTTTGCTCTTCAATATTGCAGGAGTTTTTTGTCTTTCTCTATTCCTCACTGTATCACTTTTTTAATTCAGTCAGACCTGGATGAGGGTAATAATTGTATTAACACTTCCTATTTTGAGGCTGGGGCACCATGAATCGAACCCGCGTAGTTCTTGCCAAAAAAAAAAAGTCAAATTTACTTTATACACATTGTTTTATCCCATGGATCAAGAAGCTCATTACCCTTAATTGGTATTACTATAATCTTTCATCTTAGAAGTTAGAACCCTTCTCAATAGAGGAAGACTTGGATAATAGTAGGGGTGAAACTCAGGCCGGGTTGGTTCGGGTTTGAGCCAACTCGATCGGAGCCGAACCGAACAAGTTCAGTTTTACATTATTGAAACCCGAACCAACCCGACTTGGGCATAGACCAGAGCCAACCCAACCCACACTAAGATCGGGTTGGTTCGGGTCAGTTCTCGGGTTGGTAGTTTGTCTAAAAAAATAATGATCATCGGCTATTTACTAGCAAGATGAGGTCCATGTGGGCTTTAGGCTTTAGTCACCTATTGAGCTCTCTTGTTAGTTGGTTCAAAGTCAGCAAATAACTAATGTTTACTTGGGTGCTATTGTGTTGTAGCCCAAAAGTCCAAACACGTGACATATATATGTGGACTAATATATACGAGTTCGGTTCTTGGGGGTGGTCGGATCTACTAGAGTTGCAATCCGGAACAGATCCGTATTTAGCTAGGTCCACAAAACTTAGAACCAAACCAACCCATTTAGTCAGAATATCTAAACCAGCCCGACCCATTTAGGTTGGGTTGGATCGGTTGTTGGTTTTACCCGAGCCAAGTTGCAGCCCTAGATAATAGTGGTGATGATGGCTTAGATATATCCCAATAGTAATTACATAAATCTTAAGCAAACTACCATGCTTAGATAGCCAGTGATGATAATTAATAACTATAAACATGTAAATACTTATAGGTGGAAGGAGCTTTTACCTTCCATATTTGTAAGTATAGGTTTGAGAGGGTTGAAGGCTGGCCATCACTGCTGAATGGATGTAACCGGGGTCATGCCATCCGAAATCCTTGGCCGGACTCGGTACAATATCACCTTCCATGTAAAGGACAAGAGGATCAAATCTATGATGATTTTGAACTGCTACACTGAATTGGTTAGGTTTACGTTTAGGGTTAGGATTCACTATTACGGATATAGAATTAGGGTCAGGGTTACAGTTCACTATTTAGGTATAGAATTAGGGTTATGATTTGGTTTAAGGTTAGGGTTCACTATTAGGGATATAGAAGATGGGTTAGGGTTTCACAACACGACAAATCGTTTTGTGAAACCGATTTAACTAGATGGTAATTGGAAATGCGTACGAGAGAAAGGACTCACCGCACATATCATCCTGAGTAAACGTCTTAACCTCAGAAGTTGCAGACCTCCCGCCTCCATATTGAACTTGCTGTGGCCTTTCATCTCCACTGACCCAAGTTAACCTCATCTAATCAGAAAGAGAGAAGAAATGAAAAAAAAAATCAACTCAAACTATGAAGTGAACAGCTTGTGAGGTTTCCTCCATCTCAAAACCCAGGTATTGAGATGAGGTCCGAGCATACATATAAGGATCGTTTCCACCCTCTACTTTACTGAGGTGACACTAATCCTCCAACACTCCCTCTCACTATAGGTCAATCTTTTTGTAGTCCTTGTCACGTGGATGATAGATGTGTGGGGACAGGAACGAAACAAGGAATTTATATTGGGAGGGACCAAAGCATAATAATTTCTTCTAGGGGGGCCAAAGCATGAACTAAAAAAATTCTATATACTAAGATTTAAGACTTTTACTATATAATTTTTTTAAAAAAATTAAATAAGGGGGGCCATGCCTCTTGGCCCATACATAATTTCGTCCCTGTGTGGAGACCACACCTGGTAGGTGAGTGATACGGTTATGCATTAATTTGAGATTTCTTCTATCTGAAAATCCAGATATAGAGATGAGGTCCCAACATACATATGCGGATTGTTTCCACCCTCTACTTTACCGAGGTGGGACTAATCCTCCAACGCAGTGAAGGACTCACAAATCCCAAACTTAGTTCGGAGTACATACCGATGTTCCGGTGGAGTCGACGCTAGAGAGGTGGCCGTACAATGGCATTGCGGGGTTGGCGAATCTGATCGGATCGGACCGCCTCAGCACGCAGGGCGTGTCGAACCCCCCGGTGAAGAACACAAACTCGATGTCGGTCCTGATGTTGATGACATGGAATGTTAGGGAGCCACTGCAGGTGCGCACCAGGCAGTCATCGCCGGCGTACACTCGGCAGTCGGCCTTGCTGCAGTTCAGGTAGGAGGGATCGTTGCTCAGGTACTGTGCCTGCGTTCCCAAACAGAGACCCACACTCATCAGCTTCCTATGAGAAAGATGTCCGTTTCAACTTCATCAGTTGTCGTCACGAAGTTGGTGCTTCCGTCTAATTATAGCTAACTTATAGGGGTAAACTGTTAAAAACAGATTAAAAAAATTAAAAAGTTTATGGATGCTTAATCTTTGTATTAGATACCGTCATTGCTTCTTCGGCCTTTCACCCCCTTATGAAAAATTTCCCACTAAAGTAGCCATGGGTATCTCCGAATATATTTTTTTTGAGAAATTCCTCTCAGGGAATGAGAGGGGTTTCGGCCTGGACCCCTACCTGTTTATTAAGGATATCTCCGAATATACTTTGCATTATTAATCGGGTCAACATGGCTGGTGGGGATCATGTTCTTGTGAAGGATATTCTCGGAATGATCCGATGTATTCCCTCCGCTAGGGTGTCACACCTTTCGCGAAGGAAATCAAGCAGCCGATTGGTTAGCCTGTCAAGCTAGGCTTGAAGGCGCGCGGCGTCACTTAATCACAAGTCCATGTCCTTTCCTCAGACATCTGCATTCCTTTACATTGGGACATCCATTCACCACGAGGATAAGGGAGGTACAGAGAGGATTGACAAATCTTAGATGTTTGGTCGAGAAATGAAATCATCGGCTTCATTTCCCAGGGGAAATTGGAAGTCTCATTTTTAAATCATGGAATGAACCCATTTCCAAGGGAATTCCAATTCCCAGCAGAAGAACAGGTCCTTGGTGTCTAAGGGCAATGTTGTAGATGCATGGAAGTTGGCATGGTCATCAAAATGCTTCCTCTCCATGTCGGCAAAGCATGGTGGTTTCGGAGCTACTAGACTAGAGCACAGAGATGGGAATTCACCTTGACAGGATAATGGCAGAGAAGAGGTAGACTGCTAAGATCTCCAGTCTCTATGTAAAGCAAAGCATTCAGAGGGCAAGCTGAAGTGCTGAACAATAAGCAGACAGTCAAGCAAACATGCTAAACAAAAAAGATCAGATATCTTATGCTCTCTCACCTAGAGTTAGAAGGAGTGATCATCGCGATCCAATCGGATTTGTCGGGGACCAGGACTCCGCTGACAGTGACCGTAACGTTCCCTTCGTCCGGCAATGGTGAATCGGAGCTGACGTTGATCGCGAGGTACGGATTAGGATCGGGGCAGTCGGACAAGAGCCTCCTGTTGAGGACCCTGAAGTCCGATATGGCCGTGTGGCCTCGGAGCTCATCGATCGATCCGATGAGCAGAGGGGAGGAGGAGCTAGAAGAAGGAACGAAGAGGAGAGAGAGGAAGAGCAAAACCGAGGCAACCCGATGAGGCTCAAGAGGCTCCATGGCAAGAATCGAAGTCTTGATTGTGTTGTGGGACTTGAAAGTCTTTCTTGATCCTCTAGCTTTCTCTTGTGTGTGCGACGTCAAAGATGTTGCTCTCAGTTTAGAAGGTTTGAGGGGGAACAACGGAAAGGAACGTGGTTGGTTGAGAGTGGGGGCAAGATATACTAATGCTTCTCAACCATCCAGTTTTCCATCCAGATCGGGCCATCCTAATGTGGCACTGATTACAGCCATCCCTAGTAACTTTACCTAACAATCTGGCTGAGTATGATTCGCCTACCGGGGATTAAATTGCATTTCAATGTAGTTGCTATAGTGATTTTATTGTAACCATTATAGTGAATTTCACTGTAACAAAGAGTAGCAATTTGCTACAGTGCTTTAAGATTGTTACTCTTTGCTTAATACTCTGTAGATTGTTACTTTTTGCTATAGTGAAATCACTATAGCAATCACTTTATATGCTACAGTGAAATTACTGTAGCAAAAAGTAACAATCTACAAAGTACTGTAGTTAAAGAGTAAATTGCATATTGTTACTCTTTATTATAGTGAAGAGTAGCATTTGTGATTTTAGGATTAGGGATAATTTTGTTATTTAAAGAAGAGAAAAAAGTCAATGGAGGGACTTACTGTAAATGCATCTTTTTGGGAGGGACATGATGTAAAAATATTTATTTATCTATCCTTTTCACCAAATAGAATTACTGTAAATAAATCTTTTTGGGAGAGACCTAGAGCAAATCTCTCTTTGTTTGTCCTTTTACCAAATGGATTTATTATAAGGGACCTAACACTATTCCAAACCCATGTTAGTGCCATTGCGCAAGAGACCACAGTCCGAAATGTGTCAACTTCACGAGCCCAAAGTATTATTTTTCTTGCCAAAAACTGAGCCTTGCTTCTGCCCATAGGTGCATCACTTTTTTCTTTTTTGGTTCTTAGGTGCATCACTTTATTTATACACCACAAAACGTAAGACAAGCTGAATAGCAATGCCAAGATATTAAATGGGGAAATGCTTTTCATCTATCCAGTTTTTCTCCGAGATCGGGCCATCCTGGTGTGGCGCCTAATCGCAACCCAGTGTTGCACCTGACTCCATCGGGTGAATCGCAATCAAACGGACGGATCTAATCAGGTGCCGCATTAGGATGGCATGATTCGTGTGGAAAACGTGATGGCTGAATATGGCTCGAGAGGAATTATATGGCTCTCCTCCGGGATAGATCCACTCCAGCTCTCCTCTGGTGTATAAGACTCGAGAATATCTCGCATCTCAGTAGTGAGTCCGGTGTCGCTTTGTCTGCGCACAACTACGTGTTTAGACTTTATAGCAGTTTTATTGCTTACTCGCCTAGAGTATAGCCAGGATCTGTAATTCCATCCTCCCAATTTAGGGTTTCTTAATACAATCCTACTTACCTTTCAAAAAAAAAAAAAAAATCTCGCATCTTCAATGATATGAACAAATCATTAGATGTAGACTTCTGTGATGCAGGGCAACTTATTGCTTTCTAGGGCGGTGGCAACAATGCGAGCTAATGGGGAAATGCTTGTACTTTTTTGGTTCTAATCTTCCGGTAGTGTTGGGACTACTTCCATCCCATGGAAAAAAATTTCAGCACATCCTGTGTACGCTACAACCGTTGCCCAGAGCCTATCAGTACGCTCTAAGCACTTAGGGCCATTACACCCATGTGCTGGAGCTGCTACCTCATGCTTCTTGAATAGCAGTGGGCCCCACAGTTGTAGCGTACCCAGGATGTACTGAAAATTTTCTCCATCCCATGAAACATTGGCCCACCCACGCAACTTGAGATATAGACGGGAGTCAATCCCACTACGACTTGGAGTGCTCCTATTGAAGCACATCACCTTCTCTTACATACAATCCTACTTGCGATGTAGAGGTTCCATCTGAAGGAAGCCAGAGAAACACTATCGAGGACAGATCCGTGGGAGAGAAGAAGATGTACGATGGGGGGGGGGGGGGGGGGGGGTGGTTACGCCTCCCGGGTGCTTGGTGGTCGTCGTGTCAAGGACGATGGTTTATCCGGGGTGCTTGGAGGTCAACATCGAGTGTATGGAGTGCCGATTTTTGAGGGAGCATCCTCGATGGGCACGGGTTCGACAACGGTGCAGGCGAAGGCTATGCCGATGACGCACACGGTAATGCCGACACCGGCAGTGTGCATGGAGACTGACGAGCACGGCATAGATGGTGTGCATGGACACGGGATTGGGTCATTGATTTGCGACATATTGAATTGCCAGGTTGTGAGGCATTGGACATGGATGCAGATGTCGGGCATAAGGTGCGAAGCACAGTTTGCGATTCCAGGCTGAATGCACGAGGTACGGTTGCAGAGTATCGGGCACACGGCACGGGGAACAGTTGTAGAGTCAACGACATTTGATTATTTCAGATGCTGACGAGCATGCTGTGTTGGAGCCGATGTGTCTTTATCGTGGATTTTCCATATTAGCATTACTGAATAATGACTCTGATTAATGAATAACTAAAATGGTATGTGTAAATCACATATAATAAGGACCCTAGGGAACACAGGCCACTGAGGTGCATGGTGGATCCATGTTTGGGAAACCTAGTGGACCAGTCCTCTGTAGACCTAGACTTGGTTCACGGTTTTGGTGTTGCTGGTCGTTTCACCGGGAATAAGTTGTTGGCAGGTAGAGGGATGTGGTGAATTTTCTACCACGGGGACGTTGGATCTCCATTCACCTTGACCAAACATGACGATCGTGTTGAATAGGAACCAGGATGGTGAACAGATTAGTGAGTCAAACACTGGTGAATTAACCGTCCTATCACACTTTAGGTAATATGTCATTAACCCTGAGGAACCATGTTCACTATGCTAACTAGTTGTGCGGTACTTTAATGTGCCAATGTGTGCGGACCTACCATAGTCCAATACCACAGTATGTTGGGTTACCTGACTGACGTTGGAGTGGGATGCAACTCCTACAGGCTATCCAACATCCAAAGATGGATGGGTACATTCGATGAGTTATGTCATATGGACCCCCCATTTTTTGAAAGGTATCAATTCCTGCTTCTTTTTTTTTGAAAGGTATCAATTCCTGCTATTTTAAATGAGTTATGTCATATGGACCCCCCATTTCAAAAAATTTAAGGAGAAAAGCTAGGTCCTAACCAAATCGTTTAGTATAATTTTTTTTGATGTAAATATATGTTTTGTCACATATTCTACTAATTTGGCTAGCTGAAATCAAAATTAGAATTAACATCACACTTCTTTTATATATTAAACATGTCTATTTTTCTACTGGTTAGGTGGATCTGGTTTTCTTTGGTCATGTGTATAACTTTGAGAGAACATGTACCCTTTATCAAAGTGAATGCAAAGGAATGCCAACAAAAGATATAGACGGGGTGGATACTTATGATAACAACAATTACACTGCTCCAGTTCATGCTATCATAGGAATGGCAGGCTTCACATTAGACAAGTTCCCAAGAAATGTGAGTAGCCTCTTCTAATTACACATTATTATCATTGTATATATGCTTAATTATATATATGTATTTTGTAAGGAATTTTATGCACCACCATGAAAGTAATGGAGTAGAAGGAAACTTTATGAATTTTAATTCCTCACTTATTATTAACATATTCTAGGTTATGTAATATAATTGACTTCGATTTTGTATTAAGTTAACTATACACTAGCCACATAATTTCATGTCAATTTCTTACCAAATTTAGAGAAATGTATATGAAAAGATCATTAAAAAAATTGGATTGTCAATCTAAAGGATGTATAATTAGGTTCGATCAAATTAATGATTTATGAATTAAGCTAAGAGTGATGAAGAAAACAATTAGTCACAATTTAGTTCGATGGAAAACAATATCAAGTACTTTTGTAGTGTATAAGGTTATATTCTAATCATTTACTATAATATTTGGATTTTATATATTATAGGTTAACAACTGGAGCTTATCAAGAATTGCTGAATTTGGCTACATACGGGTGCATGCAACCAGGAAAGACCTAAGGGTAGAGGTTAGTACTAAATAACAAAAGTTTTCTTATGCCGTACTTGATTAATTGCTTTATTCTCTTAAATTAACTCAAACTTATTTAATATTAGATGAAGCATAACCAATATTCCATATATTATTTTTTCTAAAAAAAATATCCACTCTTAAAATAATATTTCATAATAGGCCAATACCTTTAGCCTTTTTTTTTCAGTCCTATTAAAATTTGGTTTCATAGTTTTTGTTAGTCAACATACTACATTCTAGTTTTTATTCGGATATAGCAAAATTCAAAAAAATCTACCGCTAATAAATTATTATGAGTCAACTATCATTTCCAAAATTATGAAACTTATGTTATTTAATATTTATCAAACTTCATGATTATAATAAAATATAATAGTATTCTTCTCAAATTAATTTTTATAGCCAACTATTTTTATATTATCTAATCCTAGATGTCAATCTTTTTAGTAGTTTTCTTTTATCAACATCATCCAATTATATGTTCACTTTTCATTATAAACCTAACTAATAGGATACCTAACATAATTATCATTTTTTTTTTGTTCCCTTAATGAAGGAAGGGGTTTAGGCTATACCCCCAAAAGAGATTATAAGCAATGTGACTAAAAGCCCCCATTACAAATGAAGGAAAGACCAAGCAACAAAGCCTCTCCTACCCTACCCGTAGGCACATAGAGTATCAGAACTTGGAGCTATAGACTTCTCCAAATTATGGATATGATCAAGAACATGCCATATGAAGGAAAGACCAAGCAATAAAGCTTCTCCTACCCTACTCGGAGACACATAGAAATGAAAAAACACCCTAGGTATCAAAACTTGGAGCTCTAGACTTCTCCAAACCAAAGTATAAGTAAGAACAATCGTGGTATCTCCACCTTGAAACTGAAGCCAATAAAGGAGTCTATTTCCATGATGGTGCAATCCTCCAACCTATTAAGTAGCTGGCCCTATTCTTGCTTGTGTGGGTGCAAAAATTATACCGGACCGGACCAGACCCACATAGGCCCACGCAATGGCCCAAATAGGCAAGCCCAGGTCTATGATCAGCGCCACCTCAGCACTTTCACATCATCACTGCCATATCAACACAGGCTTCATCTATAAAAGGACCCCTTTGGCATCCATAGAGGGGGTGGATTGGTTGGCCATTCAATTAGAGGAAGAGAGGAGCCAGAGTCAGAAATCTTCTTTCTTCTTATAGTTTCCTTCTAGTTGCTTCGTGCAACCCTGATAATAAAAAGCTTCTCTTGGCCTGTCGAGAGAATATTGACTGCCATTTTCACATTCACTATAGTGCAAACCAAGCGGCACCTCTTGCCCAGAGACGTAGGTCGTAAAACCGAACTCCGATAACAACTCTATGTGTCATCTTTCTACTCCGTAATCTCTATCTCTACAACATACAAACCATCCAATTCAATCAAGAATTGTGAGGCGAAGTCTCCGATCAAGACATGTAATTAAATTTCCCCCACAGCTTGGGGTCAAAGGTTAATTGTTTTACCTAAGCTCCTAAAGGATGGGATCCGATTTGCCATATGTGCAAATCAACTATCTTGCGCTCCTCCAGATTAGCTTTGGTCGAGGCTTATGCTCTATAGAATGGGAGACAGGATGTTCTCGCTCATCTTCTTCACTATCCTCTAAAACTGAGATGCCATCTCTTACTGAATGGCGCCTTGTTTTTGCTGCTCCAGCAATAGGGGGGAAGGACTGGGGACAAAGCAATCTCTAGTTCTAGTATCTTCATCAAACAATATCTCTAGCAGTGATTGCTCCACCATTACATCCCCAAAGGCACCTCCCGGAGTAGCTTCTCCCGGACCCACAAGAAGCCCAAAATCCATGGGTTGTGAAGATCCCTGATCTGTCTTCCCTACACCTGCAAGAGCTGCATATCGAGACCTGCTTGGTCTTTCCTCACTTGTGTTTGTCTTATTTGTTCTAATTATGGACGCTTGAGAATGCCTAGTAGAGGGCTTTGACACCCATTTAGTCATAACGAAGGACTTCGAGAGTTGAGCCAAAGCAATAATTGGGCAATCCTTTGTTGAATGCCCAAATACCATGCAAGAATTACATTTAGGTGGTTTACATTCGTATTTGAGGGGTTGAGTGGCCATCACTGGTCTTTAAAACCCCGTTTTCTCTACGCTTTTGTACACGGATCTGTGTGGCATCATGGAGAATGTCATCCACCCCAATCTTGACATAGTGGTGTGCGAAAGAGAGAGCCTCGAAGCAACTATTGGGTGATCAATGTAGAGTGGTTTTCCTACTACACTTACAACTTGCTAATGGAGCACCTAGACCAACATTCCATGGAAAAGTCCAGTATCTAAACCCACACGGAGATTTTGTCGAATATATTGCATTCACACTTCATCCCACTATGCCAACGCTTTAGCACCATAAGGCACCCCTCAAAGTACCAATGCCCTCCTCCCTCAGTCACCTTTAGGCAATCTTACTTAGTCTTGAACATGAAAAGAAAATGAATGTCCTCACGCAAGAACAACTCCCTCATTGCTTTGGTCTTCCATATTTTTTCTATGATATCTTTGAATTTGATAAAGTATGGCTTCCTCTCAAAAACATACTCGATCAAAGTGCCCAACCCTCAAGGTTGTTATGGACTTCATCAGCAAAGAATACATAATTCAAACACTACCTTTGACCTCCAACTCAATAAATTCTAGGGAAAGATCAGTATTTGAAGTAGCACCACAACTCTGTTTGGACTTTGAGCAAGGGCCTCCAAAGCGACAATCACTTCAGCAACATCACTTATTTGATGAGCCTGTTGCTCTGCCAAATGATGAAGGGGTGGAAATCCACTGTCTCCCACCCCCATTTGTAAATCATCAACTGATTGATACCCACCATGACTACCAGATCCAGGAGCCAAACCTCGGAGGCCAGATCTGTTGATGATGGCTCGAGTCAAACCTGTCGATCTCCTCGAGCAAATCATGTGCATCACGTTCCCAGGTAATGCGCATGACATGTCCAATTGCACACTACTTGGAGAGGTCATGCACATGACTGCCTGACTTTATTGATGCGTCATTCATCAGAATGACAGGACTCACATACAGGTAGTCATGCACACAACTTTCCAGGTCATGCTCATGACTGTGCCAGGTAGCGCGGGTCAGCCCAATTTGTACACGTTTTGACTTTCCTTTTGGGGTTGTTTGAGGAAAATTTCAAAATTAAGCTTATGTAAACCTATTCCCTTGATATATAAATGGGTCTAGGGTTTTGGAAAATATAACCTCGAAGGTCCTTTGATGGAAAAAGATCATTATCGATCTTCTTTGAGGGAGACTTGGTGGCTCTTGGTGAAACTTCTCATGGAGGAGATGAACACGGGGGAGGAGCGTGCCTTGCTCCTTCCCCGAGCCATTGGAGGGTTGGGGAGTGACATCCATGATGCCGTGTTGGAGCACTATATCGTAGGTTCTTTGTGACCAATGTCGAAGGAATTCTACTTGAATGAAAAGCCTAGAAAAGACCCCCTTTTGGGGAAGATATCTTCGGGCATGGTGGCCAAGCCATGAAGGGCGAGGTTATGTTGCGAAGACCGAGGCCATAATGGGGCGAATCCGAGAGGAAGAGCGCAAGGCCATTGAAAGATCCGTGGTGCTACAATGATGTTCGATCTAACAGATCATGACTGGTGAGTATCTAGATCATGTCTTTTGTGAAACCTGTTGAGTGTCCAAATTAGTATTTTTGCATTCCCTTTTTCATGCATATCTTATCACTTTCTTGCGTAAAATATTCATATTACACATAAAGTGCATAAGCTTCTTTCCATCGTTGTATAGTACAATTTTGTACGGAAACATCGGTATATTACTTTGTATTCATACATTATATAAATGGAAATTACAAAGATTGATAATCAATTATTATTTTTCACTATAAGGAACTGATGGATATCATCATTCTATGTCTGTTTCGCAGTAAATGGGATTCATCATCATCGCGCATAGCTACTATAGAGAGTGACTATCCAGTGGGCATCATCACAATGCTTTGGTAGCGGACTTAAGGCGCTCGCCAATGATCGACACACGGAGGAACTAGCACAAAGGAAGATCGAAGCTTCAAATTATCAGAGCTCGTAAATGATCTTTTTGGCAAGACCGGCACACACAGCTCGGAAGGAACTCTAGAATTAAAAGAGCAAGGCATAATGAGCTGGCCTCAAACCCTGTCATACACCCAAACCTGTCATCTTTTCTCTCTCCTCTATTTCTTCTTTTATTTTCTCTTCTCTTTCCTCTCTTTTTCTTTTTCTTCCTTTTAGTTGCTTTTCCTAATCTATGCCTTTAAAACCCAACCTACCCCACTCAAGCCTCACAAATCTATGATGTACCCAACTATGCAGGATCACACACCATATTCTCTCTCTAATCATAACCTTCCATTACATCCAAATCAAACCCAAGAGCCCATGCAAAACCATGCATGCAGCCACCTCATCCAAGTGCCCCTTTCTTCCTCTCATCTAACCCCAGCCGTTTGAGAGACTCTAAGCCATCACAGCCCCCCAATGCATCGAACCATGCATTTACGTCCGATGCACGTCCACCAAATCAATCCCAGCCGACCCTTACAATTCAGCCATGTGATCACAGTTCTCTGTTACACCCAACAACCCAACATGCATCATGGCCATTTGTTTCCAATTTCCAAAAACCATGTAATCCATCACACCATAACTGATCCCATGCATACAGCCCAGCTCCTCCCTATTCTCTTTAACACCCAACCATCCGATCCAATCCTCATGCATGGAAACTCTAGAGCGGATCCCATGCGCCATCAAAGCTGTCCCCGATCTCTCTCTCTCACTCTCTCTCCCCATTTCCACCTTTCCTTAATTACCCAAAACCCATCAAACCATGCACAATTAATCCAGCACCACATCTAACCCCATGATTCTCTCAACCGACCATCACAGCTGTCATTCACAAACCTGACCCGATTGTAGCTGTCCGATTGCATACGATTTTCTCATCATTAATTTTCTCTCTCTAAACCCACTTCAATCACAGCCGTCCACGAACCCAGCTGGGTAAATCGTCTCCCCCTCTATCTCCTTAAAACCGCCCAGCCCACTCCCGATTTCTCTCTTCTCTCTCTCTAAAATCGAACGTCTCTCTCTCTCTTAAACAACCAAACCCAGCTGTACCCGGCCAAATCTCCTTCCATTTTTTTTCTCTACCCGATCCTCTCTCTAAAATCAGCACACCATCTTCCCTCATTCCCGTTCTCTTTTTCTCTCTCTCTAGCGCCCAACTTGGCAACTTGATCACAGCCGATCCTTTCCCTTGCATGAGACGAGCAAACCGAGCCCCTCCGATCCACTCTTTTCCATCCGGAGAGCTCATCCCCACCGCCCAGATTTTTCCACTCCCATGCAACCTGATCTAGCTGTCCGTTCTCCTTATTTTCTCTCTCTAAGATCCCGACCCAGCTGTAATGGAGCCACCCATTCCATCCGAGGCCCAGATCTCTCCCTATTTACTCTCAACCGATCTTCTTTCTCTCTCTTCCCATTTCTCTCTTTCCTTTCATATACTATCCGATCCTTCCCCTTTCTCTTACAAATTCTTCTCCTTTATTCTCCCTTTACATCATACCAACCCAAGGGATTTTTACCAAACTGAAACCTTGGGGTACAAGCTTGAAGACCCTATAAGTAGGAGGGACTTGGGCTTGAAGAAAGAAGGAAAAGGGGAGAGGGACCGAACCGACCCCTCCCGCCAGGGAGGGGCAGGCATCCATTTTTCCATAGTGCTTTCACCATAATTTTATTCATTTTGAGAGTGTGTGTGTGTGTGTGTGATTCTTGTTATTTGCGAAGAAAGGAAGTAGTCGGGTGTAATCGTAGTTTTTTATTCAATAAAAGTTCTTTTGTCATCTTATTATTATGTGCTCTTCTTTTTCTGCAATTTTTCTTTATTCTTTCTGTACTTGCATCATGCCCGGCTAAATTCCCTCCCGCTAGGTAGAGGGATCCGATACCATGATAAATAGTTAGCTTCACTTGTAAATTGCTCTTTATTGTGCTAAATGGTAATGCCTCTATATTAATCGATTTTAATTATGGAGAGCTAGCTCTCCCGTGTTTCCATTCAATTGGGATTCGGGTGATACTTCACACTCCAATAGTTAATCATTGGTTAAGTAGGCAAACGATTAAATTTATTCTTATCTAATTTTCGTTATATAAATTCTCACAATTGAATTAGTTTTACTTCTTCACTATAAGAAGAATTCTATTCATAATATTGTGAGAATATTATATAATAAAAGTAGATAAAGTGGGCTTTAACTCTAAATCTTCCGCTTGAGACGGTAAAACTTCCGTTCTCAAGTGTGAATAAACGAGAGTGACATTGCAAGAGAAGTGACTCTATACTATGGTTTACAAATCCCTCTCCTAGGTGGATTTATTTCTATTATAGTTTAATTTTAATTATTAGTTTTCTGCTTTTAATTTCTAAAATAAATTATTTTCAAAAATAATAAAAAAATCTAAACTTCATTCAATGCAATCTAGCTTCATTTGTGATATCTTCTTTAGGCATCAAATTACGTGTGGTTCGATCCTTACTTGCACTATACTTTCAAAATTCTCTGAGTTATAATTGCAGGTATTGAAAATTTTTTGAAAATTACTTCACTCCAACGACATAACAAAGAAGTAGTTATCAAAACCCGTGAGGATTATCTCTACGGAATTGCCATAGGCGATCCATTCAGTCAGATTTGTCAGATCTATGGGAGAGAGAGCTCATAAGGAGGTAGGATTTTTTTTCTCTATCTATCATATAACATATTTTGGTTGGTTCTTTGCTATTAGTTGTTTTTAGGAGGCCTGTTGGCATATGTTGGAGACAGTTTGGTCTCCGTTGATGCGTATGGTCATCTATTATGATGGAAAGATATGTGAGGATTTATTAGAGATCATGGAGTGTCGTCGGGTGTAATCCAGCTTGTTTATCTCTTTATAGTGGATTCCTAGAGAAGGTGCTTGCCAGAGAGAGGACGTAGCCCCATTGTTGGGTGAACCTGTATAAAATCCTGTGTCTATTTGTGTGTGATTTTCTGTGTGCTTATGCCATGACGGATCGGTGCATTATGGGATGCACCGATGAGATCTGACATTTAGAATATTTGCAATACTAGGCCGCTTATCCACATCCCCTTCTCTATGCCATGTCTCGTCTCGTCCACTGCACAACAAACTGATATCAGAGATCAGGCTTTGTTATGTGATTGCTCTGATTCTAATTATCTTGGTATCAGAGCTTTGGGTTGTTTCTTCCAAGTACCGTTGCAGAGTCACCGACAAGTGACTATTCTAGCTGCCAACGAGCGGGATGATGGGGTCTCTAACAAGTGTCTGGTTGAGGGGTGCCGATTGGCACCGGTGTGAGTCGCGACAGAGCGATTAGTAGAGGTATTGACTGGAGTTTGGGAGAATGGTATAGATAATTTCTTTTGATCAATTCTTGGTGGCATAAGACACAAGTAGGTCTGATGTTTTTGGTCCTAGAGAGGTGACAGTTTGAGATCATCTTTCAGATGGATCTTATTGTTTGGAGTGCAAGAAGTCATTGACACTATAATCAAGATAGCAGAGGAAAGATGGACCATAATCAATAGATTTTGCTTCAAGTCCCGACCAGCGATAGGATCGGGTATGATGCTATTGTGTTCCATCAGATATCGAGTCTGATAGGGGGTTATCTTGGCGACAGTTCATTATCTACCAAGATTTTAGTGTTCTTGATAGCAATGACTAATTGTTTCATTCACACAATTAGAATTTCAGCAACTCAGTGTGGTAGCCAGTTGACGACGGAGGCGACGTACTCAGGTGCTAACAGGAGGAGCCACATGTTCGGCATATATTGGAGTATGAAAAAATAATGGATCTCTTTTCAATCTAAGTCTCACTTTGAAGACGATGAATAAACGTCTGGTTTGTGACATCTCACCATGGTGGAGATTGTTGATGATGGATTGAGTCAAACCCATCTCCTTGGACAGATAATGCACACCACCTAGTCAGGTCGTGCATACGACATGTCTAGGTGTCGTGCGTACAACCTCTCCAGGTCATACATACGACTGTCCGACTTTCTCGACACGCCATTCATCAGAAAGGTGAGACTCGCATACAGACAGTCGTGTGCATAACTTTTCAGGTCATGCGCACGACTGTGTCAGGCTGCGCGGGTTAGCCCAAGTCATACATGTTTTGACTTTCCTTTTGGGGTTGTTTGAGGAAAATTTTGGGATTAAGCTTATGTAAACCTATTACCTTGATATATAAAGGGGTCTAGGGTTTTGGGAAATATAACCTTGAAGGTTCTTTGGTGGAAAAAAATCATTGTACGTCTTTTTTGAGGGAGACTTGGCAGCTCTTGGTGAAGTTTCTTGCGAAGGAGATGAACCAAGGTGAGGCACTACAAGAAATAGGGTCTTTACCGACGGACATTATTATCACCGTCGGTAATAATACACTTTTTACCGACGGTGACTATAATATCTGTCGGTATTATAACTTCAATTTTTTAAATTTTTTTTGCACATTTATTACCGACGGTCAAATAGTATTCGTCGGTAAAATGATTTATACCGACGGTACATATATGTACTGTCTGTAATATACTTTATACCGACGGCTACATAAAGACCGTCGGTAAAATGTCACGACGAAACTCAGGGTAAAAACCGAGCCTCTGGAAAAAAATGGAACCCTGAGTTTCGTCGGCGATTTTTACCGACGGACTTTATTTTTCCGTCGGTATAACTAATTATACCGACGGAAATTTTATGGCCGTCGGCACGATACCGACGGTAATTAAATATCCGTCGGTAAAATGTCCCGACGAAACTCAGGGTGTTAAACCGAGCCTCTGGAAAAAAATGGAACCCTGAGTTTCGTCGTAAAGTTTTACCGATGGATAGTGTTTTACCGTCGGTAAAAAGAGTATTTTTACCGACGGAAATAAAACATTCCGTCAGTAAAAATCCTGTTAAAAATCAAACAGACGAGATCCCCTTCGATCTCTTCTGTTTTGATCTCTCTCCCGGCCGCCCCTCTCTCTCTCTCTCTCTCTCTCTCTCTCTCTCTCTCTAAACAGACGAGATCCCCATCCCCGGCCTCCCTCCCCCCCTCCCCGGCCTTCCTCCCCCCCTCCGGCCGGCCACCCCTCCCCTCTCTTGCGCATCGGCAAGCTCCTCCTCCTCCTCCTCATCAGGACTCCGGTGAGCTCCTCCTCCTCCTCCCTCTCCCCCCTAGTTAAGTAATTAAAACTATTTATTTTAGCTCAAAAAAATCATTTATTTTAGCTCAAAAATTTATTTTAGCTCAAAAATTTTAGCTCAAAAATCATTTAGCTTAAATTCATGTTCAATAAAAATCATTTAGCTCAAAAAACATTTTAGCTCATTTATTTTAGCTCAAACATTTTAGCTCAAAAATCATTTATTTTAGCTAAAAAATTTAGCTCAAAAATCATTTATTTTATCTCAAAAATTTAGCTCAAAAATATTTTAGCTCAAAATTAGATTCGGGACATGTTTGTGTTTGTTTTGGATTAAATTCATGTTCAATAAAGATGACAATTTAAGTAATTAAAACTATTTATAAATAAGTTATTTTCTCTTTAGATTAATAAAATAACAGTCGAATAAATGAATATTTTGAAATCATTTGTTTTGGATGCCAGTTAATTGTAGTCTAATTACATTTTACCCCATTGAAGTCTAATTACATTTTGCCCCATTGAAGTCTAATTACAATTTGCCCCATTGAAGTCAAATTACAATTACAAAGTGAGAAATTAAGTATTTGACAAAAGGAGTATTGTGCTAATATTTCAAACTTAGGGAGCGTTTTGGAACAAAGTAAACTATAGGGGGGTTAAGTGTTTTTGGTAGCGATTCACGTTTCGTGAGGACTCAGAGGCGATAGCGATTCACGTTTCGTGAGGACTCAGAGGTGATAGTGATTCACGTAGGCTCAGGTCTTGGTTGAGGCGGACTGAGACATGTTCTTAATAATATATATGAGATAATTTTTCTCAAAACTCGGCCGGGCTATAGCCCGACCGAGCACACTATTAGATCCGCCCATGACTTGACCCTTTCAACTATAACTATGCTCCGTCGGCATGTTGACCTTCCTCCTTAAAGTTTTAACCATTAGGCTTAATTTTTATCCCCAAAATACTCTTCCCAGTCGAAATATAAAGATTTTTCCCATCCATTAGCGATGTGGATGGCCTGTAGAAGTTTCGGTTCGGTGTTTCATACCCGGGAACCGAAACCGAAATTGTGCGAAGTCTTATAATATTGTTTGAAATTATATGTCAGGTGTTGTATAGCCAGATAGATGAAGATGTCTTCGATCGATAAGAGTTGGATGCGTAATTCGAATCGCATGAGCCAAGAGTACAGAGAAGGAGTCAGGAAATTTCTGGATTTTGCATTTGAGCGTCTTGCACCGCTTGATGGAAAAATTGTGTGTCCCTGTATAGACTGCGGAAGGGTGATTAGGAAGGTTCGAGAGGAATGTGAGGTTGATCTGGTAATGCGTGGCATTAACATTAGCTATACCCGTTGGTTCTTGCACGGTGAGGAGCTAGATGCAGTCCCCATGGCAGCTCACGGTGAAACTTCAAACACAGTGATCGCTGATGATAATATTAATACAGACGATGATGATAACATGCAGGGTATGATACATGATTTGCAAGGTGGAATAGGCACAGAAACACCGTCAGGTGATCAGCCCAATATCGAAGCGGATAAGTTCTACAGATTGCTTAAAGATGCCGAACAACCTCTATACCCGGGGTGTGAGAAGTTTTCAAAACTCTCTTTCACTGTAAAGCTTCTTCATTTGAAGTGCCTCAATGGTTGGAGTAATAAGTCATTTAATATGTTGGTAGAGTTACTGAAAGAGGCTTTTCCTATGGGTGAGACAGTACCAAAATCATTCTACGAGGCGAAGAAGACAATTAAAGATCTCGGTCTGGGTTATGAGAAAATTGATGCATGCGTGAACGATTGTATGTTGTACCGGAAGAGTACGAACATGCGCGGTCATGCCACATATGCGGAGCAACGAGATATAAAGAGACGGATGCCGAGTCTAGTACCAGTCGAAGGAAGAAAAATGTATCTGCAAAGGTTCTCCTATACTTCCCGCTCAGGGACAGGCTTCAGAGGTTGTTTATGTCATCGAAGACTGCTGAGCACATGAGGTGGCATGCACGAGAACGTACAGATGACGGGATTATGAGACATCCGGCTGACTCTCTGACGTGGAAAGATTTTGATCATACCTATCCTGAATTCGCATGTGAAGTTCGCAACGTCAGGTTAGGGCTTGCTAGCGATGGCTTCAATACCTTTGGGAATATGAGTGTATCGTACAGCATTTGGCCAGTTGTCCTAGTTCCATACAATTTGCCTCCCTGGATGTGCTTAAAAAAGCCATACACAATGCTCTCCTTGCTCATTCCCAGACCCAGGTCGCCTGGTAATGATATTGACGTTTACTTGCAGCCGTTGATTGAGGAGTTGAACGAGTTATGGGAAGTTGGGGCCGATACATATGATGCCTCATTGCGCCAGAATTTTCGGATGCATGTGGCACTTCTATGGACCATCAACGATTTTCCTGCATATGCCAACTTATCAGGAAATTGGCGTGCCCTACATGCAATAAGGAGACAGATTCATTACGGTTGAAGAACGGAGGCAAGTTCTGTTATATGGGCCATCGAAGATTCCTTGTTGATGGCCATAAGTGGAGGCAGAACAAAAGAGCTTTCAACGGCAAGAAGGAACTTGCAAAGGCCCCGGAGCAGCTTTCGGGGGTAGAAGTCTTGTGCGAATTGGATCAGCTTGATGTCGTGGCACTTGGGAAAGGTAAAAAGAAGAGAACGCATGAAGATTCTACGCGTGAGCATAACTGGAAGAAGAAGAGTATTTTCTTTAAACTACCGTACTGGAGCAGCCTACTCTTGCGGCATAACTTGGATGTCATGCATATCGAGAAAAATATGTGTGATAACATTATAGGAACACTGCTGAATCTCGACGGTAAGACGAAGGATAATCTTAAATCTCGTCTCGATCTTAAGGAGTTGGGCATCCGAAAATCACTTCATCCCCAAGAGATTGGGGATAAGTATGTGTTGCCAGTTGCATGCTACACCATGAGCTCACAGCAAAAGACAGCCTTATGTGCATTTCTACGGTCTGTGAAAACGCCAGATGGTTATTCTTCGAATATCGCACGATGCGTGCAAGAAAACGGCCGGAAGTTGTCTGGATTAAAGAGCCACGATTGTCATGTTCTTATGCAGCAATTGTTATCTCTTGCTATACGTGGGAATTTAACCGAACAGGTGTCCGGTCCGTTAATTGAGCTCAGCACTTTTTTTAGACAGTTGTGCTCGAAGGTACTTAGAGTGGACCAACTTGAACAGATGGAGAGGGATATTGTGCTCACATTGTGCAAGTTAGAGATGATATTTCCACCTTCCTTCTTTGATGTCATGGTGCATTTAACCGTTCAATTGGCAAATGAGGCCAAACTCGGTGGCCCAGTTCATTACCGCTGGATGTATTTTATCGAGAGGTAATCGTCTCATCTCATTCGCACAATGTATTTGATCGTTCTTGATATATTGATCCAAATATTTTTTTCTCAAATTAGGTACTTGCGAACATTGAAATCATATGTTCGTAATAAAAGTCGTCCGGAGGGATCAATTGCTGAAGGATACCTAGTAGAAGAATGTCTAACATTCTGCTCAAGATACCTACATGGTATAGACACGCGATTCAATCAACTTGAGCGGAACTATGACGGTGGTCCAATAGACTTCGATGGGGGTCTGTCTATATTTGCCAAAATGGGTAGACCTGTAGGAGGAGGCAAAACCCGTCGATTGTCTATAGATGAGATTCAACAGGCACATATGTATGTGTTGCGCCAATATGATGAAGTGTGGTCATTCATTGAGTAAGCATTTTACGATCATTTACTCATTCTTTCAGTCCATTCATTAAGTATATGTGCTAATTATAATCTAATTCATAACCGGTAAAACAGGAAGCATAAAGCCATCATTAATAATCGGGGTACTCGAAATGCTCCCCAAATTCATGATCGTGAATTCCTATCGTGGTTCGAGAAACACTTAAGTATTCACATCATTACTGAATTTCATTGACATCCATTACCGAACAATAATTATGTGTTCATATCATGAATGTCATGTGGTTATTATAGGCACAAGAGCTGCACGGCAACCACGATCCGCTGATGAATGAGGATCTCTGGCGCTTATCTTGTAGTCCTTTGCAAGACGCAATATCGTACGATGGTTATATCGTGAACGGTTATAGATTTCGGACGAAAGATAGTGAAAAATCACGAAGAACCCAAAATAGTGGGGTTGTCGTCAACGGTGAGCAAGAAGAATTAGAAAATATCGACTTCTACGGCGTCCTCAACGAGATTCTCAAGATTAAATTCCTTGGCCAAAATCGGATCGTATTATTCAAATGTGATTGGTATGATATTAATAATCGCGGGACTGGTTATAATGTCGACAAATACGGTTTTATCAACATCAACACTGGCAAGAGATTGAATACCCAATATGAAGATCCATTCATTCTTGCCTCTCAAGCGCAACAGATATTTTATGCACCGGATAATACCTCTCCAGGTTGGCAAATTATAGTCAGGTCACCACCCAGAGATTTTTATGACATGGGAGACAAGGATGCGGGGGTCGTCGATAATGATTTGGATGCATACCAGAATGATGAGATAATCATTGTCGACGCAGTGCACGACGAAAATGAAGATGTCGACAATATAAACTGGACAGCGAATGCAGATCAAATAATAGAATAGGGAAGCGATGAGAGTGACAAAGATGAGACAGAAAATGACTAGATCGTATGTAAATCAAATTGTTTCATATTTAAATCAAATTGTTTCATATATAAATCATATTGTTTCATATGTATATCATATTAATTTATACTATTTCATATGTAAATCATACCGTTTCATATGTAAATCAAACTGTTTCATATTGTTTCATAAATCATACTGTTTCATATGTAAATCAAACTGTTTCATATTGTTTCATATATAAATCTTACTGTTTCATATGTAAATCAAACTGTTTCATATTGTTTCATATATAAATCTTACTGTTTTATATGTAAATTAAACTGTTTCAGATGGCATCACGGTCATATGTTCGTAGAGGCAGGGGTGGGGTAGCTCGGAGCGCTCCGGCTGTCACCCCAGGTTCCGATGCTGAGCCGTCTGGATCTGGTAGTGCTGCTCCTCTCTCCACACCAGCTCCTGATGTGGTCGCAACCTCCGGAGCTTCGAGCAGTGCTCAGCACTCGGCTACAGCGTCTACGCCCACAGGTAATGTTTAGATCTAAAGTTTTATACATGTTGTAAATACTTCTTCAGTACTGATGTATATTTTATTTGCAGGGTCGAGGATCACTAGGCACGTAGGCGATCGGGGCGTGACGACGGCCCAGCGCTTGTCGGCCTTACACAAGCTGCTGTCCCTACAGTGGAGCGGCAGGACCTTTGTGAGCGAGCACGCTTCTGATGCCGCCACGTAGGTCGGCATTATAGTACGGGAGGAGAGGAATGCCCCGATTATGGGGTTAAGGGGGTGGAAGAACATTGATGCATCCTATAAGGAGAGGATGTATCAGCAGTTTTTGGTACGTTAGTTTCATTAAAGCATTTTAGAATAATATCGTACTTCTTTATAATTTGATTTGATAAAATGACTTGTTTCTAAATTGATTTTACAGGAGAAATTTAAATGGGAGAACATGGAAACCGACACCCATCGGGAGGACTTGTGGAAGATGATGGGTGAGCGGTACAGGGATTACCGTCACGAGCTCTACCAGCTCTACGGTTACTTGGTCGGCCAGCTGGCTGAGGAGGTATAGGCTGCGGCCGGGACGAGAGACGCGCCACCGCTACTCGTTCTACAGTTTTTGGTCGCTCACTGGGCCACCCCTAGCTTTCATGTATAATTATAATTTTGTTGATTCATACTTGTTTTAATGTTATACTAAAAATTTGTATTGATGTTTCAAAATTTAATCGATTGACACAGAGGAAATCTGCTATAGGCAAGCAGAATAGAAGTGCCTCGACGACACCTGCTCCAGTGAAGGGGAGGACCTCCATGCCCCAGCTTGCCCAGCAGCTGGTAAATGATACAAACATTGTTATTATTTAAATCTCTATACATGTTATATTAACTCATCTATTTATTTTATATGTCCAACATACACAGTCCTTGGGCCACGAGCCTAATAGGATTGACCTTTTTGAGGCCTCTAGGAAGCGGCGTATCGATGGGGCATTTCTGGACGACAGGGTTGCCTCGCAAGTGGTAAGTAATTAAATTACTGTTAATATATTCTTTTACATATGCCATAAAATATCATTGAATATCATTGGTTGTTTTTATATAGGAGAGGATGCGACTTCTGGTGACCCCGTCGGGCGAGGCCGGCTTCTCCTCCAGCTCAGTATCTGTCGACTCAGCGATGGATACTATGCTGAGACCTGCCACGCACGGCCGTGTCCTCTGTACGGGCCTTGGAGTCACACCCTCCTCCTACTTTGGACGAGAGGGTATGCGCTCGAGGGCACGGGACACCCAGACCGGTGCTATCACTCAGCTGCAGTCTGTGCTAGACGCGGAGCGAGAGCAGAGGCAGGACCTCAAGCAGAGGATTGAGGCGGAGCGAGAGCAGAGGCAGGTCCTCGAGCAGAGGGTTGAGGCGGAGAAGAAGGCCCTCGATGAGGAAAGAGAAGCTCGCAGGGAACTGGAGCGTAAATTTTATGAATTCATAAGCCAGTCTAGCGGTGGCTCATCCTCATGATCAGGTACTTACTAATCTTTATAATATTAGCAAAAAATATGAATCTTACTAATTTGAGTTTAGATCATATTATCACACTTATGATTTTCCAACACTTAGACTCTAAATCGGTAAATCGGATCATATTGCCTTCGTAATCCATAGTGCAGTCATCACCGTTTAATGAAATTGGTGTTGACTAACTTGACACACGAGTATGACTAAAGAGTTTTAGTCGGTATGTTGGAGTCTAGACTAGAGTCGCATTAGAAGACCCTAGGTGATCCTAACTTCGGTCCATGATGACTCAAGAAAAGTTTACGGATGTAAATTGGTCAAATATCCAATTAGAACCCGCTCGCAAGTCCGAAATACGGAATAATTCCAAGTTCGAATTATCGGATGCTGATCCGATGACGATCCGATCGAATCCAAACCTATTTCATATCCGAAACACGCTAACTTATGATTTTCCAACACTTAGACTCTAAATCGGTGAATCGGAGCGTAAATTGGTCAAATATCCAATTAGAACCCGCTCGCACGTTCGAAATACGGAATAATTCCAAGTTCGAATTATCGGATGCCGATCCGATGATGATCAGATCGAATCCAAACCTATTTCATATCCGAAACACGCTAACTTATGATTTTCCAACACTTAGACTCTAAATCGGTGAATCGGATCGTAAATTGGTCAAATATCCAATTAGAACCCGCTCGCAAGTCCGAAATATGGAATAATTCCAAGTTCGAATTATCGGATGCCGATCGGTTGACGATCCGATCGAATCCAAACCTATTTTATATCCGAAACACGCTAACTTATGATTTTCCAACACGTAGACTCTAAATCGGTGAATCGGAGCGTAAATTGGTCAAATATCCAATTAGAACCCGCTCGCAAGTCCGAAATACGGAATAATTCCAAGTTCGAATTATCGGATGCCGATCGGATCGAATCCAAACATATTTCATATCCAAAACACGCTAACTTATGATTTTCCAACACTTAGACTCTAAATCGGTGAATCGGATCGTAAATTGGTCAAATATCCAATTAGAACCCGCTCACAAGTCCGAAATACGGAATAATCCCAAGTTCGAATTATCGGATGCCGATCCGATGACGATCGGATCGAATCCAAACCTATTTCATATCGGAAACACGCTAACTTATGATTTTCCAACACTTAGACTCTAAATCGGTGAATCGGAGCATAAATTGGTCAAATATCCAATTAGAACCCGCTCGCAAGTCCGAAATACGGAATAATTCCAAGTTCGAATTATCGGATGCCGATCCGATGACGATCCGATCGAATCCAAACCTATTTCATATCCGAAACACGCTAACTTATGATTTTCCAACACTTAGACTCTAAATCGGTGAATCGGATCGTAAATTGGTCAAATATCCAATTAGAACCCGCTCGCAAGTCCGAAATACGGAATAATTCCAAGTTCGAATTATCGGATGCCGATCCGATGCCGATCCGATCGAATCCAAACCTATTTCATATCCGAAACACGCTAACTTATGATTTTCCAACACTTAGACTCTAAATCGGTGAATCGGATCGTAAATTGGTCAAATATCCAATTAGAACCCACTCACAAGTCCGAAATACGGAATAATCCCAAGTTCGAATTATCGGATGTCGATCTGATGACGATCGGATCGAATCCAAACCTATTTCATATCCGAAACACGCTAACTTATGATTTTCCAACACTTAGACTCTAAATCGGTGAATCGGAGCGTAAATTGGTCAAATATCCAATTAGAACCCGCTCGCAAGTCCGAAATACGGAATAATTCCAAGTTCGAATTATCGGATGCCGATCCGATGACAATCCGATCGAAACCAAACCTATTTCATATCCGAAACACGCTAACTTATGATTTTCCAACACTTAGACTCTAAATCGGTGAATCGGATCGTAAATTGGTCAAATATCCAATTAGAACCCGCTCGCAAGTCTGAAATACGGAATAATTCCAACTTCGAATTATCGGATGCCGATCCGATGACGATCCGATCGAATCCAAACCTATTTCATATCCGAAACACGCTAACTTATGATTTTCCAACACTTAGACTCTAAATCGGTGAATCGGATCGTAAATTGGTCAAATATCCAATTAGAACCCGCTCACAAGTCCGAAATACGGAATAATTCCAAGTTCGAATTATCGGATGCCAATTCGTTGACGATCCGATCGAATCCAAACCTATTTTATATCCAAAACACGCTAACTTATGATTTTCCAACACTTAGACTCTAAATCGGTGAATCGGATTGTAAATTGGTCAAATATCCAATTAGAACCCGCTCGCAAGTCCGAAATACGAAATAATTCCAAGTTCGAATTATCGGATGCCGATCCGATGACGATCCGATCGAATCCAAACCTATTTCATATCCGAAACACGCTAACTTATGATTTTCCAACACTTAGACTATAAATCGGTGAATCGGATCGTAAATTGGTCAAATATCCAATTAGAACCCGCTCGCAAGTCCGAAATATGGAATAATTCCAACTTCGAATTATCGGATGCCGATCCGATGACGATCCGATCGAATCCAAACCTATTTCATATCCGAAACACGCTAACTTATGATTTTCCAACACTTTGACTCTAAATCGGTGAATCGGATCGTAAATTGGTCAAATATCCAATTAGAACCCGCTCGCAAGTCCGAAATACGGAATAATTCCAAGTTCGAATTATCGGATGCCGATCCGTTGACGATCCGATCGAATCCAAACCTATTTCATATCCGAAACACGCTAACTTATGATTTTCCAACACTTAGACTCTAAATCGGTGAATCGGAGCGTAAATTGGTCAAAAATCCAATTAGAACCCGCTCGCAAGTCCGAAATACGGAATAATTCTAAGTTCGAATTATCGGATGCCGATCCGATGACGATCGGACCGAATCCAAACCTATTTCATATCCGAAACACGCTAACTTATGATTTTCCAACACTTAGACTCTAAATCGGTGAATCGGAGCGTAAATTGGTCAAATATCCAATTAGAACTCGCTCGCAAGTCCGAAATACGGAATAATTCCAAGTTCGAATTATCGGATGCCGATCCGATGACGATCCGATCGAATCCAAACCTATTTCATATCCGAAACACGCTAACTTATGATTTTCCAACACTTAGACTCTAAATCGGTGAATCGGAGCGTAAATTGGTTAAATATCCAATTATAACTCGCTCGCAAGTCCGAAATACGGAATAATTCCAATTTCGAATTATCGGATGCCGATCCGATGACGATCGGATCGAATCCAAACCTATTTCATATCCGAAACACGCTAAGTTATGATTTTCCAACACTTAGACTCTAAACCCGTGAATCGGATCGTAAATTGGTCAAATATCCAATTAGAACCCGCTCGCAAGTCCGAAATACAGAATAATTCCAAGTTTGAATTATCGGATGCCGATCCGATGATGATCGGATCGAATCCAAACCTATTTCATATCCGAAACACGCTAACTTATGATTTTCCAACACTTAGACTCTAAATCGGTGAATCGGAGCGTAAATTGGTCAAATATCCAATTAGAACCCGCTCGCAAGTCCGAAATATGGAATAATTCCAACTTCGAATTATCGGATGCCGATTCGATCGAATCCAAACCTATTTCAAAACCGAAACACGTTAACTTATGATTTTTTAACGCTTAGACTCAGTTATAGATATAAACCATTTTTTTAACAAATACATGTTAATTGCAGGAGCAGGGCGGCGTCAGGGGATCGATGAGAGCACCAGCGTTGGTGGCGGGCGGGGGTGGTTGAGATAGGGCGGCGTCAGGGGATCGATGAGAGCACCAGCGTTGGTGGCAGGCGGGGGTGGTTGAGATAGGGCATATATCATCTCTCAGTTTTGGATTGTGTAAATATTATTTTGTAATATGTGGTTATTTTTTGTTCTTGTCTATAATTGTCGGGTACTGTGGTAATATTTGATAATTTGCTGTAATTTTTTATCAATTTAGGTAATATTTTAAAATTTGCGGTAATATTTTATAAATTGTGGTAATATTTGATAAATTGTGGTAATATATTGTGGTATTGTTGTAAATCATAGGAATTAAATAACAGTATTTAGGTAAATTTATTAAAAAAAAAACATACTTATTACCGACGAAAATTAATTATTCTGTCGGTAATAATATTTTTATTTTTTTTAAATTATAAATAATTTGCCGACGGCATATAATATCCGTCGGTAATATATATATTATTACCGACGGGACATATATATGCGTCGGTAATATATATAGTATTACCGACAGTATATACCATAACCGTCGGTAAAATGCTTATATATTACCGACGGATTATTAAGGTTCGTCGGCAATAATATATTATATTAATTTTTAATTGATTAAATATGACCAACGGCTTTAATATTACCGTCGGTATTAATTATTATTACCGACGGTAATATTTGGTCCGTCGTATTGTTTTCCCCGACACCTTTTTTCCCGACAGCCAGTGACGGAAATATCTTCCGTCGCTATAAAATATTACCGACGGAATTTTAATATTACCGACGGATATGTTCCGTCGGTAATAACTATTTTTTTTGTAGTGAGGAGCGTGCCTTGCTCCTCCCCCGGGCCGTTAAAGGTCTAGCGAGTAGCATCCATGAAGCTGTGTTGGAGCACTGTATCACGAGATGACCAATGCTGAAGAAATTCTACTTGAAGGGAAAGCCTAGAGAAGTTTACGGGAAAGATACCTTCAGGCATGGTGGCCGAGCCATAAAGGGTGAGGCCATGTTGCGAAGACCGAGGTCATGATGGGGCGAATCCGAAAGGAGGAGTGCAATGCCATTGGGAGATCTGAAATGCTACGATTATGTTCGATATGACAGATCATAACTGGTTAGTATCTAGATCATAGCTTTTGTGAAACCCATGAGGGTTATCTCTACAGAGATTGCCATGTGTGATCCGTTCAATCAGATCTATAGGAAAGAGAGTGCACAAGGAGATAGGATTTTTTTCTCCATCTATCATGTAGCATGTTTTGGTTGATACTTCTGTATTAGTAATTTTTTAGAGGGTCGTTGGCGCATGTTAGAGACAGTTTGGTCTCCGTTGATGCGCATGGTCATCTATTGTGGTGGAGAGATATGTGAGGATTTGCTAGAGGGTATGGAGTGCCGACGGATGTAATCATGTTTATCTCTTCATAGTGGATTCATGGAGGAGGTGGCTACCGAAGAGAGGATGTAGCTCCGTTGTTGGATGAACCTGTATAAAATCATGTATCCCTTTATGTGTGATTTCCTGTGTGCTTGTGTCGTGACGGATCAGTATAGTATGGAATGTACCGATGAGATTTGATATTTAGGTGATCTTAGGCGCTAGGCAACCTATCCACATCTTCGCCCCTTCTCTATGTCATGCTCCGTCTCGTCCACTGCGCAACGAGATCCAAACCTGGATCCTGAGCCTCTAGATGAAGTTTTGCCTTATAAGAGAGCTTGCTCTACAAAATTCATCAGAGACGGAGCAGGGGGAGGGGAAAAACCCTCCTCCCCACCATTCCCGTTGATGACCTCCACGGCTAGCGGATTGCCATGGACGTTGTGGGGGGTTTTTAGTCGAACCGGGCGGTTCGGGTGGCGAGCACAATCCAACAAGCCAAATGCAAAGAAGAGACGGTGGTTACGTGGAAAAACCCCTTCACAACGTTGAAGGGGAAAAAACCACGGGCGGGGCGAGAATGCACTAAGACTATTCTTTCGGTTACAATCTCTCACCTTAACCCCAATTACATACCCTGAGGACCGGTCTCCCAAACTACCGACCTCTGCAATTTCACTCAGACTACCGACCGCTGCAGACAGCGTCTGTCTGCAGGTCGCTGCTAACAGTGTCTGGCTGCCGACCGACCGACCTCTGCCGACAATATCTAGCTACCGGTCGCTGCGGACAGTATCTGGCTACCGATCGCTGCAGACAGCCTCTGGGTGCAGACCGACCGATCTCCGCAGCTCCGCAAATTCCGGGACGCAACGGGCAGCGTCTCCTCCAGAATTCTCTCTCTCTTCGCTGAAGGGGTGGGTCCCCTTTTATAGTGGCGGGGTGACGGTTACGGCGCTCCGCGAAAATCGGGCGGTTGACGTGTCCCCGCAATGAGCTCAACCGTCGCGGTGACGTGGCGCGCGGTTGACACCTGGTCACTTTGGCCCGGAAACGCGGAGCGTTGTCAGTACTGCGAGACCTCCGTGTTCGACTGCCGCTTCACTCCTCGGCTCGTTGCATGTCCCATCGAGAGGGGGGGGGTGTGCTTCCTTGGTGACCAGCCGACCGACTCCCCCCTTTTTTGGCTACATGCCGACCCAGGAGAGAGAGGGGGGGGTTGCCTCCTTGGTGACCGACTAACCCCCCCTCCTTCTGGCTACATGCCGACCCAGAGAGAGGGGGGGTGTTTGTTGCATGGCCGGTCCCCCCCTTCCTTCTCTCCGACTGTTGCTTTGCCGGCTCCAAGAGGGAATGGTACACACAATACCCCCTCCTGACCGGACGGTCTTCGGTCCCGCCCGGTCAGGATCACTTTGCCTCGATTTACGTATCAGTCTCGGTTTGTGCATCCGTTTCGACATGAGTGCTCGTCTCGGTTTGCGCATGCTGCCTCAATGTGCGTGCCCATCTCGGTTTGTATGCCCGTTTCGGTTCTTCGGGCATCATCGACGTCCTCCGGTAGTATCCCATTAAGTAGGTACTTCTTCATGTTGCTTATCCAGTCAGCTCTGACCGCAATAGTATGGACCGCCTCAATGGCTTATGTCCTCCTCGTCAGGCAACTATCTTCCGCAGGGCCGACTGTTCGGGGGTCAGCTTGTACCTCGATGAAGACTCTTTTCTCTCTGTCTTCTCCGAGTACCGATGCTAGATTAGCAAGGGCATCCGCTTGCTTGTTTTTCGTTCTGGGGAACTGGTGAAAGCTTATGTTTTCGAACTTGGCGATCAACTCCCGGGCTAGCTTCAGGTAAGCTTGCATTCTGGCATCGCGGGCTTCGTACCTACCGGTAATCTGATTGATTACCAGTTGGGAGTCGCCTTAGACCTGTAGGCTGGTCACCCCCAGCGCTGTCACCATCTCCAGTCCTGTCAGCATCGCCTCGTACTCAACTTTGTTGTTCGTCGTCGGGAAAAGTAGCCGCACTGACTTTTCGAGCTTTGTGTGGTCGGGGGTTACTAGGACTACCCCCACACCACTCCCGACTGTGCACGACGAGCCATCCACGAACAATCTCCAGCCTTTTCCTTCGTCCTCCTGTCCTGCTGCCGCATCGACTCCCACGGGTCGACCGGCAGCTACCGACAGGTCTTCTAACATCTCTGGCACCGGTGCAGTGTCTTCCGCCGGGAAATCGCTGAGGATGTCCGTAAGTGCTTGGCCGGTCTTGCCCTTTGCAGGGTCCTGTCGACCGGTCGGCCAAGTGGTAGAACTCGCTCGGAGTGTTATATACCACTTGATTTAGGTTGGTTGACCGGTCGTACCCCGGTGGGGTCTGTCGACCGATCTTCCCAGGTGTTCACCGGCCGGTCTCGCCCTTCGCAGGGACCTGTCGACCGGTCGGCCAAGTGGTAGAACTCGCTCGGAGTGTTATGTACCACTTGGTTTAGGTTGGTTGACCGGTCGTACCCCGGCGGGGTCTGTCGACCGATCTTCCCAGGTGTTCACCGGCCGGTCTCGCCCTTCGCAGGGACCTGTCGACCGGTCGGCCAAGTGGTAGAACTCGCTCGGAGTGTTATGTACCACTAGGTTTAGGTTGGTTGACCGGTCGTACCCCGGTGGGGTCTGTCGACCGATCTTTCCAGATATTCACCGGCCGGTCTCGCCCATCGCAGGGTCCTGTCGATCGGTCAGCCAAGTGGTAGAACTCGCTCGGAGTGTTATGTACCACTTGGTTTAGGTTGGTTGACCGGTCGTACCCCGACGGGGTCTGTCGACCGATCTTCCCAAGTGTTCACCGGCCGGTCTCGCCCTTCGCAGGGTCCTGTCGACCGGTCGGCCAAGTGGTAGAACTCGCTCGGAGTGTTATGTACCACTTGGTTTAGGTTGGTTGACCGGTAGTACCCCGGCGGGGTCTGTCGACCGATCTTCCCAGGTGTTCACCGGCCGATCTCGCCCTTCGCAGGGTCCTGTCGACCGGTCGGCCAAGTGGTAGAACTCGCTCGGAGTGTTATGTACCACTTGGTTTAGGTTGCCTTAGTTAGCCATTATTCTCACGCATGAACAAGAACGCTGAGCAGGTGCATTTTTATTGAATAGATCCGACGTTACAAAACTGTCAGTTCTTTACGTTCAACTGACAGGTCAGTCTTCATCAGGTCCCCCGATACTGTCGGTTCTTTATGTTCAACTGACAGATCGGTCTTCAGCAGGTCCTCCGACTCTGTCAGCTCTTTACATTCAGCTGAAAGGTCGGTCTTCAGTAGGTCCTCCGACTCTGTCAGCTCTTTACATTCAGCTGACAAGTCGGTCCTCAGTAGGTCCCCCGACACTGTCAGCTCTTGGAGTTCAGCTAACAGGTCGGTCTTCCGAAGGGCTTGGCTTCCTCGCGCTCCTACGCTTGACCGGGCCGAGGTCCGTTGGAACGTTGGAGCTTCTTGACTCCGCTTCGCAGTCCAGAGGTTGAGGATGCCCAACTCAGTGCTGCCTCCACCTGGTTCCCCTCCCTCAATTTGGCATGTTGTCTTCAGATGGATGTCGCTGAGCTCGCACTTGGCAGCCGAAGACTGGTCACCTCGAATGCTCATCACGCCCTTGTCGGTCCAAAACTTCACTACTTGGTGGGCCGACGAGGGGACCGCATCCAAGTGGTGGAGCCACGGCCTTCCGAGGATGATGTTGTATGCCGAGTGAGCTTCGATCACAATGAATCGGGTAAGATTAGTGAGATGCCCTGTTGTGATCGGGAGGGTGATCTCACCAACCACCCTTGCAGCCTCTCCCGTGAAGCCTGTTATCGTCGACGACGACTCAGTCATCTGCCCGCGATCTAGCTGCATGGCGTCGAAGGCGCTAAGGAAGAGCACATCTACCGAACTTCCAGCGTCGACCAAAATTCTCTTCACAAGGCAATTGGCTATCTGGAGCCGTATGACCAGGGGATGGTTGTGAGGCCTCTCTATTCCGACCAGATCAGCCGCCGAAAACTGTACTGCAGCTTCCACTCTTGGCTCGGGACGGATGACAGGGTCGAGTACCACATGGTGGACTTGCCTTGCTTGTTCAATACGTCGCACCTGTCGGTCGACGGCATTTGATGATGGTACCGGGCCATAGTACCCGTAGACTGCATCTACCTCTCGGAGCTGACGCCTTTCTGGCGGAGGACCCGGTAAGCGCTGTGCCGTCGCTCCACGCTGGACCTCTCCCACAGCCTTAGTTTCCTTACTTTGAGGGAGGTCAATGAAGCAGCCAATATGGCCGGCCTCAATGAGATCCTCGATATGATGTTTGAGCGCCCGACACTGCAGGGTAGTGTGGCCTTGGCTCCGGTGGTACTCGCAGTACCTTGATGCATCTCTGGCTCCCCTCTCTCCGGGTTCAAGCGGTTGCGCCCACTTGAAGTATGGTTCGCCCTTGATAGCTTCCAGAATCTGGTCAATGGGGGCGTTCAGTACTGTGAACTCTCTGTTCCACTGCGGCCTCGCTGGCCTGTCTTGCCTTTGCCGCTTTGCCTCGTGCCGTGTCGCATCTCCCTGCTGCTTGTTAACGTTCTTCACAGCAGCAGGCTTGGCGTAGCCCTGGTTCGTGACCCTGGTTTCCACCGCCTTCCTCTTACGGTCCGCGTCTTCGATCTTGATGTACTTCTCGACGCGCCGCGATAGCTCGTCGATCGTCTCCGGGGTTCGCTTGATGAGCGACGCGTTGACAAGCTGGGCAGGCTGAATGGCGTTCTTGAAGGCCACGATCACCATGCGATCCTGCCCGTCTGCGTCCGCCAAGCTCAGGTACTCGGACCTGAACCTATGGTAGAATTGTCGGAGCGTCTCCTTCTGGGTCGTACTCATCCCGAAGAGTGACTCCAGAGTCTTCAGCTCCCGGCGGTTACATCGGTACTGGTCGATGAACCGCGTGCTCAGCTCCGAGAAGGAGGAGATGGACGAAGGCCTAAGCTTGTGGAACCATTTGAGGGGGGTTCCCGTCAAGCTGTTGGCGAAGGTCCGACAAAGGATATGATTATCCTCGTGCGGGACCAGAGCATCCCGGAAAGCCAGTACATGCTCCACCGGGTCTTTCGATCCGTCAAACTTGGGAAGGCGTGGAGGATTCCATCCGCGAGGGAATGGCTCCCGGAGCAGCTTCTCGACAAGCGGCGATCGTGCGGCTCCTCGGATGGCGACTTCCTCCAATCGGTCGGGAGCTCGGACCCCCGGTCGGTCTCGCTGGATCTCCTCTCGCTCCCCGTGTCGCTCCGACGCATGTACTCGAATGCCTTCGTGTACGCTCCTCCGGTCGGTAGTATGAGCCGGCTGCCGACTGGCTGGCGTCATCCGAGTGTGATGACTATCACTCGGTTGACGATGATGTTCTTCGTCTCGCTTCGGGCGATGCAGTTGTGCCGAGTCCGTCTTCGAGTGATGCTTGGAGGCATGCGGCTGTCGGGGATGTGCCCCGAGCCGGGACCAGACATCCGAGCGCGCCGACGCAGCTCGGGCGTGTTTGTTTCTCTCCGCAGGCTCCGGGCTACTCGAGCCTCGCCCGTCGGGATTTGCACTCTAGATCTCCACCGAGCGATTAACCCTGACCTCCACCTGAGGCACTGGTTGCGGCTGCGTTTGCATTGGTGGGGCAGCTTGAGTGGGGAGACTCTGTCCCGCTTGGGCCAACATGCCCTGGTTGAGTAGACCACCCGTCGGTGCGGCCCGCACGAAGTCACGTAACTCCTCGTAGTTGCGCTGTATCGTTTGGAGCTGGGTGGTGAGAGCTTGCTGGGTCATCATCATTGTGGCCAGAAAAGCCTCCAACAGACCCCCGGCTAGTGGAGCCAGGGTTGCTACCGGAGCTTGACTGGAGTCCCCGACCCCCAGTATGGGATTCACCAGCGGGACTGCGCGCTCCGTGTCCGCTGATGGTTGAACAAGACGACCGACGTCATTAGCATCTCCGAGTGGTGCGGCTTCGGACGGGAGCTGCGACGTCGAGCGGGTACGATACGGTCCACCGGCCATCGTTCTTCAACCGTGTGGTCATGGACTGCTGGTTGCAGGTAGCCTCAGACTGGTCGACACCCATGGGTCAACAGTCGAAGGCTCTAGTAGGAAGTCTCGAAGACTATCCCACAGACGGCGCCAAGATTGTGGGGGGTTTTTAGTCGAACCGAGCGGTTCAGGTGGCGAGCACAATCCAACAAGCCAAATGCAAAGAAGAGACGGTGGTTACGTGGAAAAACCCCTTCGCAACGTTGAAGGGGAAAAAACCACGGGCGGGGCGAGAATGCACTAAGACTATTCTTTCGGTTACAATCTCTCACCTTAACCCCAATTACATACCCTGAGGACCGGTCTCCCAAACTACCGACCTCTGCAATTTCACTCAGACTACCGACCGCTGCAGACAGCGTCTGTCTGCAGGTCGCTGCTAACAGTGTCTGGCTGCCGACCGACCGACCTCTGCCGACAATATCTGGCTACCGGTCGCTGCGGACAGTATCTGGCTACCGGTCGCTGCAGACAGCCTCTGGGTGCAGACCGACCGATCTCCGCAGCTCCGCAAATTCTGGGACGCAACGGGCAGCGTCTCCTCCAGAATTCTCTCTCTCTTCGCTGAAGGGGTGGGTCCCCTTTTATAGTGGCGGGGTGACGGTTACGGCGCTCCGCGAAAATCGGGCGGTTGACGTGTCCCCGCAATGAGCTCAACCGCCGCGGTGATGTGGCGCGCGGTTGACACCTGGTCACTTTGGCCCGGAAACGCGGAGCGTTGTCAGCACTGCGAGACCTCCGTGTTCGACTGCCGCTTCACTCCTCGGCTCGTTGCACGTCCCATCGAGAGGGGGGGTGTGCTTCCTTGGTGACCAGCCGACCGACTCCCCCCTTTTTTGGCTACATGCCGACCCAGGAGAGAGAGGGGGGGGGGGGTTGCCTCCTTGGTGACCGACCGACCCCCCCCTCCTTCTGGCTACATGCCGACCCAGAAAGAGGGGGGGGGTGTTTGTTGCATGGCCGATCCCCCCCTTCCTTCTTTCCGCCTGTTGCTTTACCGGCTCCAAGAGGGAATGGTACACACAGACGTCATAGCAGAAGGAGGGGGAGGGAGATCCCCCTTAGGGGAAGACAAGCCTAGTCGGCCTCTCGCGAGCAAGCAAGCGAGTGAGAGAACCGCCGGTGAGAAGGGGTGGAGAGACCGGAGGAGAGGGATAAGGGAGCCTTATTGTGACACGTGCAATGATTTACCAGTGAAGACTCCCTACTTATCCAAAAAATTATAAAGTAAAGATGTGATATTGGAAATATGTCTCATCATTTTTAACTTTTAAACATAAAGATTCCCTATTTAATCTACTTTATATATAAATGTAGCAACACAACTCAATTGACCCTTATCCATATCATTCTATGATATAAACAAACCTCTCTCTCTCTCTCTCTCTCTCTCTCTCTCTCTCTCTCTCTCTCTCTCTCTCTCCTCTCTCTCTCTCTCTCTCTCTCTCTCCCTTATCCATATTATGTGTGCGCACGCGTAATATAAACACCTATTTAATCACTTGATGTATTTTGTTTGGTAATAAAAAATTAAGTAAAATAATAATGAAAATATCAAGTTCGCGTCATATCCTTCAATACTATTGAACTTTATAATATGCTAATAGATAACTTTGTTCCTTTGATCAATTTCAGTTTGTGAATTCAAACACAAGCAAAGTAGAAGATCGCTTTCGTATTATTAAAGGCGAGTCTGGACTCTCTTCATCAAGTTGAATCATGGTGCTTGTTTCACAATGTATAATGCAAGATGATCTATGAACGACAAAGAATGTTTGTATTTATCTTGTTACAACACTAGTGCATGCATGTGCCTGTCGGCACTGCAGTGGGCCGTCTTCGGCGGCAACACACCTGTCGGCACTGCAGCGGGCCGTCTTCTACGGCAACACACCTGAATACCTTCGGTAATAAAACACTTTTGATGACAACACCGGCATTCATAAGGACACCCGTTTCCTTGCCCGTGCCAATTGGTACGAAGCGGGTGCCTTCAGCTCGACCGACTCCCCCTCCCTCTCCCCCTATAATCGATCAATCACAGTTGTCTCTGTTCGAACGGATTCTTCGAGATCGCCCCGATGGTTTGGGGTGGTTGAAATTTCAGCAGGCGGGTTGATAATCGTTCATGCGAACAACGATCACGGGATGAACGGTCAGGTTTAATGCAGTTTCAATGGGTCGGGATTTTAGGGGTTTAGTGTAGTTTAAATGGGTTGGGATTTGAAACCATGAGTGTGTTGATTTTTGAACGAATGGTTGGATCTATTTGGTTCATTTTTGTCCAGTCAGCTTGTCGTAGTCAGCTTTTCAATGGGCCGGGATTTTAGGGGTTTAGTGCAGTTTAAATTGGTTGGGATTTGAAACCATGAGAGATCGTGCGTTGATTTTTGAACGAATTGTTAGATCTATTTGGTTCATTTTTATCCAATCAGCTTGTCCTAGACAGCTTTTTTGTTATGTTTTGTCTAGTCAGCACAAAACCAACATCTCTTGTTATATAGATAGTAAAGATACATTAATCTATGGCCAATGATCCTTTCTACCTTCTCAATGTGCCACTAACACAACCAACTTGTGTGGTCAATGCCCTAGGTATATATACAAGATATCTATATATATACTAAAATGGAAGCCTCTCTCCCGTGTTGTGACACGTGGACGTCTTTTAATGAGCTGGAATTCATCTTCCATGTGTGAACGCGGCTTTCTTTTAAATCCATTTAAAAACCTACCATAAAGATGATAAATTTTTATTCAATAGCATTTAATGGTCATTTGATGTTAATCTCTCTCTCTCTCTCTCTCTCTCTCTCTCTCTCTCTCTCTCTCTCTCTCTCTCTCTCTCTCTCTCTCTCTAACAAGTGAATCACACTAACTTCAGATTTCACACTTCTTCGAACAGTTGCAATGTCATCTTTGTCAACTGGCATGCATCAAGTACATTCGGGCATTGCCCGGGTTTCTTACTAGTATATACTAAAATGGAAGCCTCTCTCTCGTATTGTGACACGTGGATGTCTCTTAAAGAGCTAGAATTCTTCTTCCGTGTGTGAACGCAGCTATCTTCTAAATTCATTTAATCTACCATAAAGATGATAAATTTTTATTCAATGGCATTTAATGGTCATTTGATGTTAATCTCTCTCTAACAAGTGAATCACACTCACTTCAGATTTCATACTTCTTTGAACAGTTGTGATGTCGTCTTAGCCAAATGGTGTGCATCAAGCACATTCGGGCATTGACCGGGTTTCTTACTAGTTTTACAATAAAGCCAGAATAATATTCTAGAGAACAAGAGAGTCTAGGATGGCTCCATAGGATTCTAGAAGATTCCAGATATGCCTTCGTTCTCCAAGTGCTCCTTGGATGTTTGTTTGAATCGGGCACTTGGCTCAACATAGACGGGGCAAAATAGTGTAGGCGTAACAAGGCGCTGCTCCTAAGGTTCGAAGATGTGCCCTAAGGGGTCTGTTTGGTTGGAGGGAGTTGGAACCGGCGTGTTCCAACTCCTGCGTGTTTTTCTAAAGTGTTTGTTTGGTTCCGTGCGGAGGCGGACGACAAGGTGAGTTTCAACTCCTCCGTGGGTTTCGATTATATAGAACACGCATGAGTTTGTACCCCACGGTTTTCAGGTGGAGTTCCAACTCATTCCGTTTGTACCCCACGCGTGAGTTGGAACACACCGGTTCCAACTCCCTCCAACCAAACAGGCCTAAGGGGAGATGTCTTACAAAGGGTGTTAATATTTGCACCGTAGGCAATCAACCCGCGACGATCAAAGCTCCGGTGTATGGATGCACCACTACACAAAAGTTGACGAAGAAACAGATGAGGATTCACATTGATGAAATCCGAAAGATGAAGCAAATTTCTCACAACATTCCCGTAGTGCAACCACATTTGAAAAAAAAAAAAAACACACCGATGTGTTAGTTATTGGGCTTTTTTAGGCCCATTTATTGGAGCATGTTGAGGCCCAGATGGGCTTCCCTTCAGTTAGGGCTGGCAATTTCGGATCCGACACAGCAGACCCGACACGACCCGGCACGAAGTTAGCGGGTCTGGGTCAGGGCTAAACGGGTTCGGGTCATAAACGAGTCAACAAGACAGACCCGTTTAATAAACGGGTTGGGTCCGGGTTTAGGGTCTGGACACGGTAGACCCGAGAAGAACCGTTTAGTATTCAATGGGTCGCGTCGGGTCGGGTCTACCTGAAATCCGATACTATAATATATAGTACCAGCGGGTCTTTTGGGTCAGGTCGGGTCGAGTCGGATTGGGTCGGATCGGGTCAACTGAATAGACCCGGATGGTAAACGGGTCTTACCCGGGTCTTATCGGGCCTACCAGTTTATTAGCGGGTCGGGTACGGGTTTAGGATCTTGACACGATTAGTTAAACGGGTCGGGTCCGGATCTAGGGATTTTGGACACGACACGACGCAACCCATTGCCACCCCTACCTTCAGTGTTCCTTTTTGGAGCCGAAAGATGACAGCAGGATGCCTCTGTCGACAACATGCCTCTGTGTTGGTTATTGGGAATACTTACGCCCATTTATTGGACCGTGTTGAGGCCCATATGGGTTGCTTTGTGGTTTTCCTTTACTGTCACCATTTGGAGACAGTTATTTTGATGTTTTGGACTTTAGGGACTCAAAATTTGAGAGGTTCCACCCAAAGCCAATAGCTATATGTGATCCAAAATTTTATTCAATTGGAAGAAAAAATCCATGGTTCATGGGATGAGAGAGAGAGAGAGAGAGAGAGAGACTCTCTCTCTCTCTCTCTCTCTCTCTCTCTCTCTCTCTCTCTCTCTCTCTCTCTCATCCCATGAACCATGGATTTTTTCCTTCCAAGTGAATATATAAATAGACCTCTTTCTCTCTCTCTATATATATATAAAAGAGAAACGATAAAATGCGGCGTGCGGTGTCGCACCGCAGCCATCTGATGCATCGCATGCACCGCAGCGGTGTGTCAGACAGCTGCGGTGCGACACCGCATGCCGCAGCCTAACACGCCTCTCTCTCTCTCTCTCTCTCTCTCTCTCTCTCTCTCTCTCTCTCTCTCTATATATATATATATATATATATATAGAGAGAGAGAGAGAGAGAGAGGGCCGATCTAGTGAGAAACTCCTTATTTGTGAAACCTTGTACAAAACCCCCCTAGAGATTTCAGAATTTGATGAAACTTGGTAGGCATGCTACCTATGCCATGTTGATCATCCTCACAAAATTTCATCAAATTCTAAAACCTCTAAGGGCATCAAATGTTAGAAAATTTACTGACCGTTCATAAAAACAGTTAATTTGATGCCCCTAGAGGTTTTAGAATTTGATGAAATTTTGTGAGGATGATCAACATGGCATAGGTAGCATGCCTACCAAGTTTCATCAAATTCTGAAACCTCTAGGAGGATTTTGCATAAGGTTTCGCAAATAAGGAGTTTCTCACTGGATCGGCCATATATATATATATATATATATATATATATATATATATATATATATACTAGTAATGCCCGTGCCTGTCGGCACGCAAAAGATTTCGAGGGCGGGGACTATTTTGAGGAAGTGACAATATTTCAAAGGTGGCAATAAAATATTTTGAGAGCGGCGACAATATTTAGAGGGAGATAACAATATTTAGAGGGTGGCAATATTTTGAGGACGGTGACAGTATTTTGTGAGCGATGATAATACTCGTGTTTGTTGGCACTCGAACGGGGGTGACAAAATTCGTTCGGCAGCGCCCACAATCGGTTGGGGCATCGACATTAGGTTAGAGATTACAATATTTTGTGAACTATCATAATGCTTGTGTATGTCGGCACTCGAATAGGATTGCAAAATTTGTTCGATGACACCCAGATTCAACTGGGGCTTAACTCCAAACATTTGGCCTAACCCCAAACAATTTTTTACATGGTTGAATCCTCATTTGGTTTTTTCTATAATCAATCGAAACCAAAAGATTGGAGAGTCAGTGACCGAATCTGGGCTGTAACTAAAACACAAATGTTTTATATGTCAGTAGCTGAAACTTAATGCTATTAGAGAGTCAGCAACTGAGTAATAGATCAATCATTCACAGTAACTGAAGCATATTGGAGAGCAGTAACTGGAACATAGATCGTGGTCATTGCATACTCCACCTGGTACAGCCGCCCCTCGGGCGAAAAGATCGTGGTCCGGTTGTCGTATCGGCGAGACATTTTCAAAGATTGCTGCAGCAAGGCAAGGGATCCATAAAATTTTGACAGGATCTTGGAACCAAAGAAACAGAGTGGAAAAACATAGCATCGGAAAAATCTCTCAATCAGAGATCTGGGGAATTGATAAGAAAATGCGTAAAGTGAAGCCTGAAACTAAGAGTGCAAAGCAACTGAAACCCAAACTTTCTTAAACGTACAGTCTACAGCACTGTAAGTCTGTAATAGAAACAGTAAATTATAGTCAGTTTGTACTGGGTTTTTCCAGGATTTTAATATGGTTACCTGATCAGTTAAAAGATGCTGCTAATAAAATTGAGATGGGTGATGTTACTAAAAATAATGAATGCAAACCACCGAACAATGGTCGGCCACATCGCACAACATGTATACACTTTTACCTAAGATGTAATAGCACCAAAAAAAAGAACCTAAGTGATGCAACGGTTATACTGGATATGTGTCTTCATTTCGACAAATTCAGGCTTTGACTGATTTAGTCTATCACAGATGCCTTAACTATATTCTCCTGTACCTATTGTAATCATGCAAGCTTCCTTCAAAGAATAAATTAATTTAAGGATTTTTGGGAGGTTTACCTCCCATTCTCTCAGAGTGTCTCTCTTTCTCCTTGTATATCTTTCCTTTCTGTTAAGTGTCGCCAATGATACAACCCTTGGATCAGTATGAAAGCATGGTCCGGTGCATGCCCTCACGTGTACTAATATGAAGCATAGTATCTCAAATAGGGAAACCGTACTCATGGGAACCATTCACATCAAACCACGAATGATCAAAACAGTGAGTCGCAATAGGAGGCCAGGCTTGCAGCCTTATAGCAAGATTGGAGGCTAATTCTAGTAGAAGCTTTGAGCATATTCTAGGAAAAAAAATTTGTGAATTAGCAAATGGGGAACAATAAGTATGGTTTCATACATAGTGAAGATATTATTTCATTTCCTGAAGCATTTAAGAACCCATAGTGAAGATACGATTTTATATAATAAGTATTGTTTCATTTCCTACAGCATCGAGAATGAACATGTCACTCCTCGTCTCTCCATGTTCAAGTCCATTGTGCCAATACATACAGCCCAATAACAAAAGTTGCTTACCATCTCCTCCTCATTCGGCTTATTCAGCAGGTGCCATCAATTACAGCCCAAGCAACTACACGCTCAACTCAATGAGGCCGAGCAGTAACCCTCGAAATCCTTGGTTGGACATCTCCAAACTTAGGATCCTTTTCCCTATGGATATTAAAGAAGGTGATTGGGGATTATCTCAGCGGTGGTGTGCTATATCAAATAAATTTGTGCCCAACACAACAATAAATGCACTTGTAACAATGACTGCATATGAGATGAATGCATACTTTTGAATAAAGATACCAACAGAATTTTAAGATTTTGCACAAAAATATGGTACAAAACAAAGTAGATGTTTTTTTGTTCATAAATTTTTAGACAAATCACCCTTTATTGTCATCACAAACAACTTGGAAAACCTAAATCATCACTTGATTTGGCAAACTCCAATGAAATTCGTCAAATGACATTTCATATAACATAGACATAAGCACCAAAACATATCCTATCATCTAGGTATGTACTGATCTTACTTTGCCTACTTCTAATCAAGGCAGTGTTGAAGTTTCGGTGCCTTTCAAAGCAAAAGAGAGAGGACCTATTGGGGTGGAATACTAACATGTGGGATCCAGAGTTATCACACCCCAATTTAAAAAGTCAAGCCTTCATCTAAAAAGCCTTTTGTACCCCAACACTTGACTTCAGGCCTTGTTATAAATTTCAAACTTTAGGGAGTGATTTGGTGAGGGGGGTTAAGTGTTTTTTAGCTAACTTCAGGGGGCCAAAGAGTAATTTACCCTAAATTTTAAAGATCATTGGGTACACTATTATCATTATTTGTAGGGTTATTTTGACTTTGCCCCCAAAACTAACTGTTCCGTCTGCTCAGCGCCCCAAAACTTTATTTCTTTACCGTCAGCTCACCCTTTGTCTTAGATGGAGAGCTGACGGAACAGTTAGTTTTGGGGGGGTAAAGTCTAATTAATGAAAATGATTAAACATACCATAAACAACCTGTCGTCGTCGCCAGCTTTCTTCAGCTTGCAGTCGAGTCGCCTCTCCAAATAGTAATCGTGCAGCCTTGGTAGCTTCTCGTTCCCCGCCACCTCTCTGCAGCACCCAACATCCAAAATCTGGTTTTAAAAATTTGATGTAAATACCCGAGCTTAATCTGGATCCAAAATCTGGATAGGTTACGATATCGTTTGGATGCAAATACCCGAGAAAATTTGAAAATTAAGATGGATTACAAAAACCCAAAATCCAAATGGTTACATCATCGTTGATGATTTCATGGCATAAACCCCAAACCTTCTAATCAAGTGATAAAAAAACATCAGATTTTGGATCCAAAATCAGAAAGACAATGCAAAATCTGATCCAAAATCACTCTAATAAATCAAACTTGTGCACCTTGATGCAAAAATACTCGTTCACTGCTACCAAGATACCTAGTTGGTAATAACCAGAAAATACAGCAATGCTAAGTATATACGCACACTAACACGTCAGATTCTAGATTCTCGCACGATAAGAACAATGCATTACTCTTGATCTTAGATTGGAATACAGAAGATAAGATTATGGTCTCACTAACAAAGGTGATGATTTGCAGGTAAAACATTACCCCTTAGATTTCGAAATTCATCTAAAAAATACTGCCAATTTTATTTATAACATCAACTCCACAGCTAGCAAACTTTTATCATCCCTCTGATGGTGGCAATGAATTGCTAAGGGGGGATGGAGACAATGACGCTTCAGTTCTTTTCTAGTAGACTTATTTCTCGATAGTACTTGACGGTATCGGTGAGGGTCTCTTTCATAGTCCAAATTTTCCAACTCAGCATCTTTAATTTCTCGGACATCATCCGAGCATCTTGATTTGTCTCGGTAAAGCTACCATCAGAAAGGAATGATCAATGGAAGTTCGAAAATAGCATGTTGGCTTTCATATGAAATTGAAAAAACAGCATCTAAATTATGTTGAACCAATTATCACATACTACTAATCAAATGAAGAGGGGATTACAATTTCGATCGCTAGAGGGAGATCACCGAGTGGTGCGAGAGCTAGCCGGTGAAGAGAGGAGATCTTGATTGGGAAATCTCCAAAGATTACGGCTGCCTGAAGCGGTCGGCGTGCCTGTGGGCTGGCCGGGTAAGAGATTGGGAGAGGAGTACCTGCCGGCCGGGGCTGAGTGCGATTCACCTATCGGTAGTGCTTGCGGGCCAAGGCTGAGTGCGATTCAGCTGTCAGCGTGCTTGCGGGCTGGCCGGAGCAAGAGTTTGGTGGAGGGAGCTCTGGATCTAGCCCTCCCCGACTGTTGTGAATGGAGATCCGGCGCCCGGCGGATCTGAAACAGAGAAAAAAAAACCCTAAATCAAAGAGAGAGAGAGAGAGAGAGAGAGAGGAATCATATATGGGGTAAGGGGGGGCGGCGTTCGCAGGGGGACCGGCTCTGATATGGGGTAAGGGGGGCGGCGTTCGTAGGGGGACCGGCGCCCGGCGGATCTGTAACAGAGAAAAAAAAAACCTAAATCAAAGAGAGAGACCGGCTCCCGGCGGTGAGCTCCTCCAGCAACCGCGGCCAGGCCCGACCAGGGGGGTGACCGTCGGACTCCTCGAAGGCGGCGCAGAGGCGATGAGGGCAGGGGGTCCGAGGCAGGGGTCCTCTGGCGAAGTCCAGAGAGAGAGAGAGAGAGAGAGAGAGAGGAGTGGTGAAGGGGGGGTATGCGGAGGGGGTAGGGGGCGGGGGGTTTAGAAGGAGAGAGACCGAGAGAGGAGCGAGATTTGAGGAGGTTACCAAATTGAGAGAGGGGATGGCGGGATTTGGGGATCAGATTGAGAGGAGAGGGCTGTACGTGAGAGAGAGAGAGAGAGAGAGAGAGAGAGAGAATCAGAGAGAGGAGAGTGATCTCGCTCGGTCACTCGGTGAAGGGGGGTTAACTGATGGAGAGAGAGAGAGAGTGGTGAGGGGGCCGGGGGTGGCGTAACTGACGGGAGAGAGAGAGAGAGAGAGAGAGAGAGAGTGGTGAGGGGGCCGGGGTGGCGTAACCGACTGGAGAGAGAGAGAGAGAGAGGGGGGCGCGGGGTCTGGCTGGCAGGGAGAGGCGCGGGGTCTGACTGTATTCAACACTTCCATTTTTAACCTTGACGGATCCGAACGGTATATCACCTTCCATTTTTAGCCTATAGTATAATCACAGCTGCCCATTTAATTCAGTCCGAACGGACACGATCATCTTTTATTTTTGGAGAACTAATCGGATCAATCACAGCAATGAACGGCTGTGTTTGTCTCTTAGGTTTGTCTCTCGACTGCATTAAATATTTATACCCCCCAGCTGGATCGCACTAAAGGGGGCCTCTCTCTCTCTCTCTCTCTCTCTCTATATATATATATATATATATATATATATATATATATATATATATATATATATATATATATATATAGAGAGAGAGAGAGAGAGAGGAGAGATATGAGCTGACAGCCCATTTGCTCAAATGGGCTGTCACTGGCAGCCGTCCGATCGCTTAGATCAGACCGTCCAAAAATTAAAAAAAAAACCAAAAATATGACAGCTGTTCTCTCTCTCTCTCTCTCTCTCTCTCTCTCTCTCACTCGATCTGGAGCAACAGCAGCCACCGGCCCACCGCCCACCCTCCGGCTCCGGCGTCCACCCTCCCCGTGAAGCAGCAGCAGCCACCGGCCCGGCTCCCTCCCTCGATCTGGAGCCGCAGCAGCCACCGGCCCGGCTCCCTCCCTCCCTCCGGCCCCGGCGTCCACCCTCCCCGTGAAGCTGCAGCTCTCGCCGGGCCGCAGCAGCAGCCACCGGCCCACCGCCCACCCTCCGGCTCCGGCGTCCACCCTCCCCGTGAAGCAGCAGCAGCCACCGGCCCGGCTCCCTCCCTCGATCTGGAGCAGCAACAGCCACCGGCCCGGCTCCCTCCCTCGATCTGGAGCAGCAACAGCCACCGGCCCGACTCCCTCCCTCCCTCTGGCTCCGGCGTCCACCCTCCCCGTGAAGCTGCAGCTCTCGCCGGGCCACCGCTGCGCCCACTGCTTCTCCCCGTGAAGCTGCAGCTCTCGCCGGAGCCGGAGCCGGAGGGAGGGAGGGAGTCGGGCCGGAGGGAGGGTGGTCGGTGGGCCGGTGGCTGCTGCTGCTCCAGATCGGGTGGGCGGTTCGCCGGTGGCCGGAGGTCGGGTGGACGCCGGAGGTCGGCTGC
>OX393554.1:59474934-59477434 GCA_947650365.1 Chamaelirium japonicum | reverse complement strand
TCATCCTTATAAAAATTCATAAGATTCTAAATATTCTAGGGTTGCTAACTCACCATATGTCATAGGATCCCATCCATCGGAACGGATCGATGGATGGCTCTGATTTGCACTCCCTCTCTCTCTCTCTCTCTCTCTCTCTCTCTCTCTCTCTCTATCGAGTAAACTAGCCCCGACCCCGACCACCTTCACCTCCGACGGTAGCCCCCTTCCCCTCCCGGCCTCCGGCGGTAGCCCCTTTCCCTCCGGTTCCGGCGCCCGATCCCCACCGGCGGTAGCCCCTTCCCCTCCGGTTCCGGCGGCAGTCCCTACCCCTCCGGTTCCAGCGCCCCGACCTTCCCCTTCCCCTCCGGCCCCGACCCCTCTGACCCCGACCGCCCCATTCCCCTCCGGCACTGCTCCGGCTATCCCCCCCGACGCAGGCATCTCACCGTCGGGGATGCTGCGATTGGCACCGAAGCTGTCGGTGTCGAGGGGGATGGCCAGAGCCGGAGGGGAAGGGGGCGGTCGGGGTCGGAGGGGGAGGGGGATCGGTGGGGGGGGCGGTGGTTTACAACGATTGAGAGAGAGAGATAGAGAGAGAGGGGGAGTTTAATCCCAACTATCCCTTAATCCGATGGATAGTTGGGATCATTAGTAAGGGCCATTAGTAAGAGCCCATTAATAAGAGTATCCCTCCCCTATATATATATATATATATATATATATATATATATATATATATATATATATATATATATATATATATATATATATATATATATATATATATATATATATATATATATATATATATATATATATATATATATATATATATATATATATATATATATATATATATATATATATATATATATATATATATATATATATATATATATATATATATATATATATATATATATATATATATATATATATATATATATATATATATATATATATATATGGGGAGGGATACTCTTACTCATGGCCTCTTACTCATATAGTTACCTATGATCCGGGCCGTCCATTAGATCCCGACGTACGGTTCGGATTAAATAGGGAGTTAAAGCAATGATGCCCGCATTAAATGCGGGCTTTTTATACGGGTTTTTAATACGGGCATTTAATGCGGACATCATTGCTTTAACTCCCCATGTAATCCGAACCGTTCGTCAAGATCTAATGGACGGCCTGGATCATAGGTAACTATATGAGTAAGAGGCCATGAGTAAGAGTATCGTTCCCCTATATATATATATATATATATATATATTATATATATATATATATATATATATATATATATATATATATATATATATATATATATATATATATATATATATATATATATATATATATATATATATATATATATATATATATATATATATATATATATATATATATATATATATGGGGACAGGGAGCCTGGACCTCAGGTGCAGCGTGAACGCTGCACCCGGCTCGGCATGGATGCTACGTCTCGCGTGAATCCGAAAATCAGATCGGATTCCCCGGTTTAAATGCAGCACAAAGTCTCAGCCGCCCGATCACCTCGATCCAACGGATCGGATTCCCCCAGACCACCATTGAGTCGCTGTTACTGTGGCGGCCACAGTAACAGCGGGTTTTAGGTCCGGATGAATACGATCCGTTGGATCGAGGCGATTGGGTGGCTGAAAAAAAATTCCGCGGTTACTGTAGCGCTACAGTAACCACAATAATACCAGCCGTTCGATCTCACGGATCCAACGGCTCAAAACAATTTCACGGTTACTGTAGCGGCTATAGTAATCGCAAAATTATTTTGAGCCATTGGATCCTTGCGATCAGAAGGATGAGATTCACCCACACAACACAACAGCCCGCGGGTCAATGTTTCAGCCGCCCGATCGCCAGATCCAACGGTCGAGATTCATCCGGACCTAAAACCCACTGTTATTGTGGCTAATCGAGTCGATCAAGCGATCGGGCAGCTGAGGCTTTGTGCGATCGGGCGGCTTAGGCTTTGTGCAGCATTTAAACCGGGGAATTCGATCCGATTTCCGGATTCGTGCGACACGTGGCATCCATGCCGAGCCAGGTGCAGCGTTCACGCTGCACCTGAGGTCCAGGCTCCCTGTCCCATATATATATATATATATATATATATATATATATATATATATATATAGGGAAGTGCTAGAATGCGGCATGCGGTGCGTGCGGCATCGCACCGCAGCCGTCTGATGCACTGCTGCGTGCATCGCATGCACGCAGCGCGTGCATCAGACGGCTACGGTGTGATGCCGCACGCACCGCATGCCGCATTTTAGCATACCCCTATATATATATATATATATATATATATATATATATATATATATATATATATATATATATATATATATATATATATATATATATAATATATATATATATATATATATAGGGTCAGGATCGGATGACCCAGCAAACTACCCAGCACCCTTTGAGTCACCTAGAGGTTTTAGGATAGGCTGATTTTTTGTAG
>OX393554.1:59467434-59469934 GCA_947650365.1 Chamaelirium japonicum | reverse complement strand
ACCCGGGATAGTCAAATCGGATTTGGATCGGATTCGAATAATTGGATCGGATTCGGATCATGATCAGATTCCTAATCTCAAAATGAATAGGAAAAATAATGTATGTCGGGGCAAAGTATAATTTACCCCTTACCCGCTTGTACAACAGGCGGGGAAATTTTTTTAAAGGGTAAATTACAATTAGCTCCCGTGAAGATTGGCTCAAAAACACTTAACAATCTGTAGTTTATAAACTATACGGGTAGCTTATTTTAAAAATAAATAAATAAATTACACCACCTGTTGTACAGGCGGGTAGCCCTCTTTAAAAAAAAAATCCCACTGGTTGTACAGGCAGGAAAATTGATTGACTCAAAAAAATCCCCACTGGATTGACCCCGTGAAGATTGGCTCAAAAATACTTAACCCCCTATTAAGCGAGAAGCAGTCTTACCGGACTTGCAGCCGGTGCTGAGATAGCTTGCCCAAGGGTCAGGGTGCCAATGATCTCGGTGGCGGGCTGAAAAAAATAACATGAATAATATCGGTACGGGTAATGATAAAAAGAACACTTATACACACACAGAGAAAGCAAGGAAAATAAAAAAAAATGCTCATTACACATTCTTACATTTGGATTATGGATAAATCCATTTTAATTCACCACTCTGCTTATATGTATGTATGGATTGTGAGAGTGTGTTTATCCTTGCATCAACACATTTTTATTCACTTCTATCTAGCATTTGTTAATGTACTTCTTACTCATGTGGATTAAGCTTGCATCACATGATCTATATTAATACCCCATCGAATATTTTGATTAAGTGATCAGTGTGAAGAAAAAAAATATAATTAAAGAAAGAAGATTGCCATCTCCAAAGAAAAAAATCCTTCAATCCATAATAAGAAAAAAAATCCTTCAATCCATATTTGAGAAAAAGTTTGCCTTGGATTAAAGTGATAGTCTAATATAGAATTCAGCTCTCTTATTCTATTCTTATTCTGGAAAAACTAAATGTATTTAAAATTTGGTTTTTAACTACTAAGATATTGCAAAAAGACAGGCAAAAAACTAAATGCATTCTAAACTGAATGCAAAAAACTGAGTGCAATTCTAAATCGTACATTAAGAGAATGCAAAAAACTGAATGCATTCTAAATAGAGTGCCAAAAAACTGAGTGCAATAAAACTGAATTCTAAACTGAGTTCAAAAAACTGAATGCATTCTAAATTGTACATTAAGAGAGTGCAAAAAAATGAATGCTATTTTAGAATTCGGTTTTTTGCAAAAAATTGAATGCATTCATCAGTCTAAACCTCATCACCTCTATCTATTGATCCTCTCTCTCTTGCAACCTTCTTTCTATCTCTCTTGCAGATGGGACCTCCAAACTCCTGTAACTGAAGAGGTAGAAAAAAAAAGAGGCAGAAAAAAAAAAATCAGGAAGCCGATCAGAGAGAGAGAGAGAGAGAGAGATAGATAGAGAGGGGGGGGATGGTGGAATCTGATCAGAGAAGCGAAATGGAAAGAAAAAAAAAAGAGAAAAAATCAATGAAAAATTCACCTCTATCTCTTGATCTTCTCTCGCTTGCATCCTCCTCTCTCTCCATATCTTGATCCTCTCTAAAAAATGAAAAAAACAGAAATCCGATCAGAGAGAGAGAGAGATAGAGAGAGAGAAAGAGAGAGGGGTAATGATGGAATCTGAACAGAGAAGCGAAAAGGAAACAAAAAAAAGAAGAAAAAATCGATGAAAAATTCACCTCTATCTCTTGATCTTCTCTCGTTTGCAACCTCCTCTCTCTTTCCATATCTTGATCCTCTCTTTCTCTTCCAAATAATGGCAAAGGGGGGAGATGGGGCAATGAAGACCTCCATCGCACCATACCGAGGCACGGATCACGGGCACCGAGGGAGGCGGAGGCTGCGGGCGAGAGAGTGTGTGTTACCTAAAGAGATAAGATAGAGGTGGTATCAACATGAGAGCTCACGTAATTCATCCTATGTTTTTTGAAACAATGACAACATGATCTTTCTTGGTGTAGGCTGCAAAACCTAAATAAGATTGCAAAAATCAAGGGTAACCAAAAAAAATAGGAAAAAACCATTTTCATACTCAGGCTCCTATACTTCTAATTAATATATATATATATATATATATATATATATATATATATATATATATTACCACTAATCTTGAGAGTAGAAAGAGAAAAATAAGGGGTTTTTTCAAAATATTATTTAAAAAATAAATACTTAACTAAATAGCGGTTGACCAAAACTATTTACCAACCTAGCGCTCTGACAGCCATGTGGCATGTCAGCGCCATAAAGTGAGTGCGAGATTTTTTTTTTCGTTTCAAGTAGAACCCGATGTTTAGATTATTGGGTTTAAACACGGTATTATGGATATCGAGTTTAAACGAAGCTTATTATATAACGTTCCCATACTTAGCGAGCCGCAGGGTTTTTTTCCCTAAGTTAATGTAGAACCCGGTATCTGGATTACCAGATTT
>OX393554.1:59444934-59462434 GCA_947650365.1 Chamaelirium japonicum | reverse complement strand
CAGCTAATACCCTGTATTCTCTCTCTCTCTCTTTCTATATATATATATATATATATATATATATATATATATATATATATATATATATATATATATAGAGAGAGAGAGAGAGAGGGGGATGTTTAGGTGCGGTCTGCGGTTCGTGGTTACTAGAGAGAGAGAGAAAGGAATGCTAATTAGGTGCAGTCTGCGGTCTGTGCGGTCCGCGGTCCGCAGCCATCCGATGCACCCACCGTGTGCATTGGATGCACGGAGTGGTGCATCGGATGGCAACGATAAGATGCCGCACTTACCACATGCCGCATTATAGCATCTCTCTCTCTCTCTCTCTCTCTCTCTCTCTATATATATATATATATATATATATATATATATATATATATATACTAGTGAAAACCCCGTGCCCGAGGGCACGAAAAATATTTAGAGAGAGATGAAAAATATTTTGAGGGCGTATATAATATTTCGAGAAAGGAGATATTATTTCAGAAATGGCAACAAAATATTTCAAAAGTGGCAACAAAATATGTATGATTTTTTGCATTCAAAAGGTTGCAGAGGAGTTCCTTGATGGTGGAGAGCCTCTTGGGGTCCTCGATTGCACGCCCTGAGGACTCATCCGTCATGTGAACGACTGCTCCGGCTCTGGTGTTGTGGGTTCAGACCTCGGCTTTCACCACGTTGCATTTGAGGTCTGTGAGTACAGCGCAAACCTCCGACAGGAGGCCGGGCCTGTCGGTGCCTGTTAGTTCAAAGGTGGTGTGCTCCTTGGATAGCATCACCCCGACCGAACTTCTAAATGAGGATGAGTAGGAATCTGATTCGAGTGATTGCAATTACGCGAATCAATGTAGAAAGATTAGATAATGACTGTGGTCTTCACTTTTCATTCCATCACAATTCATTACTAAGTGATGCTTGTCGGCCGGATAAGAGTGCGAGTCGCTGAGCTGTGGTACCTGTTGGCTGCAGGTAATCAGGGAGGTTCAATGGAAACATTTTTAAAAAAAATTCATAAGATTCAATGAAAAAAACAGGATTGCAGTGAAACAAAAATGAACGATCAAAAATAAAACAATGTAATACCGATTAACACAAAATAACTAAAGTCCATATTAGAAATAAAGCAATGTATTTCCGATCAACCAAAAATAAGCACTACTTCCCTAATACAATAGAGAATTAGAGCACCCACAATCTCTCTTAATGTTTTTAAACCATTCATAAATACTTTCCTATTCAAATTTGATCTGAAGCACTTGTATAGCTAAAGTCAATTTATTGGATGAAAAAAAATTATTGTATGATAATTAATCTTACTGCCATCGAAACCAATAACATAAGCTGAGAATCAAATTTCTCAAAAAAAATAAGAAAAAACTGAGAATCAAAACTGAGAATCAAAAATAGTGATTCACAGACATAAATGTAGCTAGGAGGGTTACACTTAGTTCGGAAGGGAAGTTCAGAAGGGATAGAGGAAGAGAGGGAAGGAGGGTGGGAGGAAAACAACAAAGCCCAAAAGAAAAGCATCTGATAGTTAAAAAAGTTCTTGACCTTCATATGATGCCGAGATAGAATATCCGAAGTGTGGCACTTTTCACCACCTCTGATTTTTTTTTTTTGCAAAGCACCTCTGATGTTGAATACCATGAATGAAGCATCAAAAAAATAATCCTCCAGCTGGGTCATAATACTGACTATGTAGTCCCTGTACTCATCTTCTTCCATAAATAATAAAGTAAATCAATAGTCGAACACCGTAAGCACACCAATCAATTGACAAAAATGAAAAGATTAAAAATAGTACAAAGGACAGGATCATCGAAAAATAAGTCAACACTTACATATGGAGTATTTTCATAATATGGAATAATTAGCACTTTCTATATGACTCTATATCCAGAGAATTTGGCATATGAAATAATAATGACTTTATAAAAGTTTGTTATGATGAAATTGGTGTGATAAATGCTTACGTGGTCAACGGGAACCCCATTAGGCACACTCCAGCAGCCCATCTGTGGTTGAACATGACGCCAGGATCGCTCAATGTCGACTTGCCCAGGTTATATTTTCTCTTCTCCTTTTAGTCCAAATTGAACCTTCAATTGAGATTGCATTCAAGTCCTATAGAGAGGATGGGGGTTAGACATGGTGTGTATAAAAGGAGACTTACCTCTCCACTTATTTAAATAATATTTTCTAAATAAAATCCTTTATTTTGCTGCAATTTTCCACTGTAACTCATAGTGTGGATGTCATGGAAAACGAAAATATTGATATCTTAACAAAATCCTTAGGTTTAGCCATCCCCTTATATCTCTTAATAATGGCACTCACTCCATTATTATACAAATGACCTTATTATACAAATGACAGATAAAGGACCTTATAAAAAAAATGTTTATACCATTTGTAGAATAATTTAACAAGCAAAATAAAACAACATTGTGATTTGGAACAAAATATCAGAACAAACAACAAACATCGAAATTAAAATGTATAAGTACCCCGTTTAAAACCTGCTGCATGCATACTCCTCATATTACACATAAAAGGATAGAGGAAAGACTTGAGAGATTAAAACCTAAATATTCATAGACAGCAATGACAACCGAGGGTTTGTGGACGGAGTATCGGTAGGCCACCACCTTGCACCTCCGCGAGGCGGTGTTGTCGACGGAGAGCACCATCTTCCCCGCCTCCCGGGAGGTGAAGACGTTGTGGACGGGCTCCTCAACGGCAATCGTGTAGCTCACCGCCAGGGCACATACGACACTGTACTCCACGTCCCATCCCCCCACCGCTATGTCCCACGTAATGGTGGCTCCAGTCTATAAAAATCCACCCACCATCGTATATACAGATCATCATTTTTTTTTCCCCTAATAAATCATTTTTTAAAGGAAAAAAATAAGAAATTAATTACCTCGATCCCATCGGCTTAGGCAATATGTTAAAGCAACATGTTGTATCATTTCGAGATTCACCTTTCTCTCCGCCCTTGATGATGAACTCGAAAGCCGGTTTGGGAGGGCTGCCGCTTTGCAAATCTCCCAACCGGCTCAGGCCACCGTACTGGACCGGCACGAACTCTGACCTAATAAATCTGAAAGAACAGAGCAATCACCTGGTACATGAATGAGCATTGAAATGAACACGTCACGGCATTAATGTCATACTATAAACGATGTTGAATTCATCCCCCGGGGAAGAAGATCCATCACCGATCAGAAGCTGTTCAGGGGGGGGAGGAAGAAGATACAGAGCAGAGGCAAATCAGATCAGGAACTTGCTCTTGGTCCTCTCTGTGAGAAAGGGACTGATCACCGAGTACAGCATGCTGAAATACCACGACACATTGATGAACACCTGCAACCCAACAACCCATCCAAGATTATCAGATTTGATCCAACTAAAAAAATAAGAGGAAAAGAATACGATCCAAAATCCAGTTCATGGATTTTCAAGGATCTAAACAAAAGAACCCATTAATGGTTTCATGGCTTTGCAGAGAGGATCTGGTAGGAGGCCACACGGAGCTTGGATGATGGAGTTGATGTCGCCGGGGCGGAGTTCGAAGAGGTGGACGCCACGCTCCATCACCTGGACGTGCCACTGGAGGAAACGACAAATAATTAACCCTATAATTAGATTGTATTATGAGATTTCTTTCATACCAAGGAGCTAATGCTAGATTTGATAATGCTAATGCATTTCAGGATAGACTGTTTGCAGGGCAAAAGAAATATTGTACCTTGGCAACATTGGCGGCAAGCAAATGGTCGGCATGGAGGGGGACCTGAAAAAAAAAAACAATTTTTTTATTGTTATCATCAAGATGAACTTAACAGTTTCATTTAATCAAATCTTAGATCAACCATGATCATGTAAAAAAAAACATAGTGTACCTTGAAGGCATCGACAATGGGCGAAAGGGTCAGTGTGGAGGACGGCCTGAGAAAAAAATAGATATGAAACGGAAAAAATTAGACATCGTAAACAGAAACCTAAAGATATTGTGCTTCCAGCAAAAAAAAAACCCACCAAGATGAACTCAAAATTTCAACGAATCTAATATAACTGAACAATCTTGATCAAGTTAATCAAAGAATCCATTGTAGCATGGAAATTGCAGAATATTAGAGAGAGAGATATATGAGAATATTCAAAACAAATGCAAATCCATTGATGTGTGTGTGTGTGTGTGAGAGAGAGAGAGAGAGAGAGAGAGATCTGACCTGACCTGGGGAAGCACTCAATTAGAAGCTTAATAGATCAGAGTCATTTGAGAAAAAAAAATCCTGATCTGATTCAAAAGAAAAAATATTAGAGAGAGAGAGATCTGAATTCTGAACTCTGCTCCTTCTTTGCTGCATTCATGTCTTTGCTGCATTCAGTGATTAATGTGAACTGAAGCAGGTCGCTATATGTTAAAAAGAGAACTTTAATATGAACTGTTAGAGCCTACTTATCACCTATCTGGTACATTCAGTGATTAGGATTAAATGTAGACAATGCTTGAGGGGTTTTCTGTTTCATCACCACAAATGACATGTTTGTAATTTTAAAGGCACTGGGGACCACACATTTGAGCGAAGATTGCGACTTGGTGGACCTTTGTTGAAGGAAAATATTGCAACCATGGTGCTTGAGAGGTGAGCATCTTCGAATGTCTATTCTTTATACTGCAAGAGGGATTTTTTTCTTTTCTTTTCTTTTTTCAATTTCTATTTGAGTACAGGCCATTGAAATGCAAAAAAACTGCCAATTTTTCGATCTGCTGGTTTTAATTTGAGATAAATATGCTGCAGCCCGCTGCGATTCGGTCTTGGATCTACCATGAAGAAGTACCCTGCTCATATTGGTGCAAAATCTGAAGACTATTTGTGCGATTCAGTCTCGGATTCATTCTATTTATTGTTGTTGTCCCATTATTTTTCTGTAGACTGTTTAGATTTTTTCTCTTCATTTCCCTGCTATAAAGAGCAGTGGAAATCTAATAGATTTCCACTGTGTTTGATTTCTTCCTTTTATTTCCCTACCAAAAAGAACAAAGGAAATTAAGCAGCATGGAAAGAATTTCTGCAGAAATTAATTTCTGCAGAAATTGTTTCCTTTATTTTATTTCCTAGGAAACTAAAAGAACAGACCCTTAAAGAGTGAGAGATCTGGCTCGGCGAAGCTCTCAATCGGGGGAAAAAAAAACTTCCTAAAAAAACCTGAAACAAAACAAAAAATTCCTCCTCTGCGCGGGTCACCACCTGACGGAGAGGCGGAGAGGAAGGGGAGGGGTCGGATGTGTGCCTTGATCCTGCTCCTCCTCCGCGTCGTTGCTCCTCGTTGTCAAGATCCCAACATGGCTGCCACGATCAAGACACACATCCCTCCTACACGATCCCTCCTACACGATCACAGGCTCTCCCACGATCACACCAAATTGGGTTGAAGGGTTTGGGGCAATTAAGGCATTCCATACACGAATCGCGGGAGGATTTGAGTGCTTGATTTGGGGGATCATGTGGGAGGAGGAGGGTTCTGGAGGGGGAAGGAAACCCAACTCATCTGGGGGAGCTGCAGATCGCAGAAGAGGAGGAGTCGATCGTGGCTACGGCTGCCAGCTGCCGGCTGCGAGCTCTACCTCACCCTAATCTCATCTCTCCAGAGATCAGGGGGGAGGAGGAGGAGGAGGAGATCAGGGTAGGCGAGGCCGGGGCAGTCGTCGATGTCGTCGGAGGCGATGGTGAGGACCGGCGAGGGTCTTTCTGGAGATCACGGTAGAAGGAGAAGGAGATCAGTGTAGGCGAGGTCGGGGCGGTCGTCGTTGTCGTCGGAGGCGATGGTGAGGATCGGCGAGGGTTTGAGTGCGTCGGGCTGCTCGTTGTCGGAGGTGATGGCGAGGACCGGCGAGGTTTTGTGTGGGTCAGGCGATGGTGAGGATCGGCGAGGGTTTGAGTGCGTCGGGCTGCTCATTGTCGGTGGTGATGGCGAGGACCGGCGAGGGTTTGAGTGGGTCGGGCTGCGGGTGAGATTTCAGGGGAAAAGAGAGAGAGAGAGAGAGAGAGAGAGAGAGAGAGAGAGAGAGAGAGAGAGAGAGAGCTGCGGGTTCTGAGAGATAAGGAGAAGAGAGAGAGAGCTGCGGGGTTCCGAGAGACCCTCTCTCCTACACTGTCGCACGGGTTGCCAGGGTTTGAATGGGGCCTCGATACGGCTTTTCGGTTCCCAAGGGAGGCTCGATTATACCGAGGATGGGCAGTGGGAAGATCGGACGGCTTTTGATCGTCCTTTCTCTCATCCTCTCTCTCTCTTTCTCTATATAGCTGATGTAAGGGGGAGAAAAATGTGATGACGGTCACCAAGGGCTCAATCGGACGGATTAGATGAGGCTCCTCTCTCTCTCTCCGGAAGGGGATTTAAGAGGGATGGTGAGTGGGATTCGTTGGTAGGAGATAGAAAATGGACGACTCTGATCAAGTCTCCTTGTTTATCCCTCTCCTCTAGATAAATCTGAGCCGTTGCTTTGTCTCAGTTCAGTTCATTTGTCCCCCCCACAACCGTTGTCCCTTATTTTATATATATATATATATATATATATATATATATATATATATATATATATATATATATATATATATATATATATATATATATATATATATGAAGAGGGCAGGGAGCCTGCACCTAAGATGTAGCATCGTTGTTGCACTCTCGTTTGTTTACCCTCCCTGAAAGTTTTAGAATTTGATAATTTTTTGGTAGATGTGTTGTCTAGGGTAAGTGATCATCCTCATCAAAAATCAGCAAATTCTGGAATTTCTAGGGTCATCAAATGAGCTCAACAAAATTAACGGCTACATTGAATGGTTGAAGAGGTTTCGAACATTTGATAACCTTAGAAGTTTTAGAATTTATTGAGTTTTTGTGAGGATGATCATCTTACCCTAGAGAAGACATCCACCAAAAATGACCAAATTCTAAAACTTCTAGGATGGCAAATAAGGCCTGATGTGCAGCAACGACGCCACACCTCAGGTCTAGACTCCCTTTTCCCATATATGAATAAGGAGTATGGTTCTCCCGAGTAGCGAACATGCTAGTCCTCCCCTATATTCAGGTGCCACGTGATATATTTTAACAAATTTTTTTAATGGATTGAGGGTCAATCCACACTACTTAAATTAGGATTAAAAAAATTTAAAATAACCCAACAATGGTCGTCAAATTTAACAGTACACTGTAGCGTGCAAATACCCCTTGCTTTGGTTAAGTTAAAACTGTTATTATATATATATATATATATATATATATATATATATATATATATATATATATATATATATATATATATATATATATATATATATATATATATATATATATATATATATATATATATATATATATATATATATATATATATTCAAGATCATTGTTATGAGGGGTAAATCCACCTTGACCAACCCACCCCAATTAAAAAGTGTCACATGGATCTTGAATTGAAGGAAGGGCTAGCGTGTTGACTAGTCAAGAGGATCATGAATCCTATTCCCTATATATACTTGTAATGTCAGTGTCTGTTGGCACGCAAAAGATTTCAAGGGCGACAAAAAAAATTTTGAAGACGTGACAAAATTTTGAGAGATAAGATAATATTTTAAGGGTGGCAATAATAATTTAAAAGAGGTGATATTTCGAGGGAGACAATAATATTTCGATGATGGTCAGATTATGTGACGGCGTCCACATTCGGCAGGGGCATACAAAACATTTCAAAAAAGATTATGACATATGATGGTACGTCCTAGAGGTTTTAGAATGTATATTTTTTTCGTGAGGATGATCAACATAACATAGATAGCACTGTGAGCACTGCAACATATGCAGCGGAGCAAAGCAACATGCTGATGTTAGCATACATGCACCGCCCATCCGTCTAATGCATGCAACATATATAGGCAATGGAAGTAGTGCAACGTATGGATGTTAGCGAGCAAACATACATTAGGTGTGATCCATGCACCACCCAAACAATGTATCACTGCCATCCAAAATAAATCCAATGGTCCATAGGGAGCAAACAAATGTTAGCTGTGATGCATGCACTGCCAATTAAAACAATATATCACATCCGTACAAATTAAATCAGATGGCCATAGTGCTCGGATCGCACCAGCTGGATCGCACTAAAGGGGGCCTCTCTCTCTCTCTCTCTCTTTATATATATATATATATATATATATGAGGAATGGGATGCTGCCTATCAAAGCAGCGTTTTTTGCTGCTTTGATACATTTTTTGACCATCCTAGAAGTTTTGGAATTTGATGAAATTTGGTGAAGGTGTTGTCTAGGGTAAGATGATCATCCTCACAAATTTTCATCAAATTCCAAAACTTCTAAGAGGGTCAAATGGTCGAAGCAAAATCTGCAGATTTTAACGGTGACTGCAGATTTTGCAGATTTTGCTTCGACCATTTGACCCTCTTAGAAGTTTTGGAATTTGATGAAAATTTGTGAGGATGATCATCTTACCCTAAACAACACCCTCACCAAATTTTATCAAATTCCAAAACTTCTAGGATGGTCAAACAATGTATCAAAGCAGCGTTTTTTGCTGCTTTGATACATTGTTTGACCATCCTAGAAGTTTTTGAATTTGATGAAATTTGGTGAGGGTGTTGTCTAGGGTAAGATGATCATCCTCACAAATTTTCATTAAATTCCAAAACTTCTAGGGGGTTCAAATGGTCGAAGCAAAATCAGTCGTCTGCAGTCGCCGTTAAAATCTGCAGCATTTTGCTTCGACCATTTGACCCTCTTAAAAGTTTTGGAATTTGATGAAAATTTGTGAGGATGATCATCTTACCATAGACAACACCCTCACCAAATTTCATCAAATTCCAAAACTTCTAGGATGGTCAAACAATGTCTCAAAGCAGCAAAAACGCTGCTTTGATAGGCAGCATCCCATTCCTCTATATATATATATATATATATATATATATATGTGTGTGTGTGTGTGTGTGTGTGTGTGTGTGTGTGTGTGTGTGTGTGTGTTAGGAGTATAGTCCTCCCGATTAGCCAACTCGCTAGTCCTCTCATATATTCAGGTGCCACATGATACTTTTTAACAATTTTATTTAATGGACGGTCAATCCACTCTACTTAAATTAGAATTAAAAAAATAAGAATAATAAACTTAAAACAACCCGATAAATGACCGATAAATTTAATGGTAAACTATAGCGTTCAAATACCGGCCACTTAGCTATAGTTAAGTTAAAAATATCACTTGATATATTTTTCTTTTCAATATCATTGTTAGGAGGGTAAATCTACCTTGACCAACCGACATCTAACCCCAGTTAAAAAGTGTCATCTGGCACCTGAATTGAAGGAAGAACTAGCGTGTTGACTAGTTAGAAGGATATCCGGGGTGACGTACGTGCAGGCGCAGGGGATGTCGGTGTGCTGGACTGCGGCGCAGCACGGCTGCGACGGCTGAGACGGCGGGATCGGCGGCCCGGGGATCTTAAAAAAATAATTGCACTGGTTTAACAGCAACGGGATATCAACTTGGCAAGCTTGGGCGAGCACACGGTCACCTGGAAACAGTAGGGCTCCGGCGACGGCGAGGGCCAGCACGAAGCAGAGCATGCTCATCTTCGCCATCCTCTTCTCTTGTCTCTCTTCGACTCGTGGATAGAATGGTGTGGCTGGAAGAGGGGAAGGGGTGTATTTATCGAGGGGGTGTGAGGATGGCTGACGTACGTTGACACGTGTTCCTTGAGCTTAGGATTTGGCCCCGTTGGTGCATGGAGTTGCATGCATGCCTGATAACGTACGCAACGCTTCCTCGGTCTAGAATGGGCTGCGCCAGAAACGTGAGCCTACAAGCGGGATGGGAACACGGACACATGCCCGACCTGCTCATCGTACGGTTGTGAAGATTCGGACACATAAATGGAACAAAACGTCATCACAGCATTAAAAAAAAAAACTATGATTTAAGGGTTAATTAGTTCTAAATCCCTCCACAGATCGTTATTTAAGTTAAGGATACAACTTGTTTAGATATTAACTGAAGTCCCTATCGAAGAACACTTTCGTACAGCAAGTCCTTAACCAAAAATATTACTTTTTTATCTTTTAAATTACAAAACTACGACTCCAGCAAGAATATTCATTTGTTTCTAGTAAGAATATTCATTCATTTTTGTCATGAGTATCCATTCTCCGATTAACACTATACATGTAGCGATTGCCACAGTGATTTCACTGTACCAAGAGTATACATTCATCTTCGGAAAGAGTATTCGTTCGTCATCAACAAGAGGATCTGTTCACCAGATGATACTGTTCATCAACAAGGGGCGGAACCAGGATTTTCCATTTGGGGGGGCCAAAAAAAAACACAAAAGACCGATAAACTTCTACATCAAAATTTAAACATATATATATTGACAATAAAAACTAAAATTTTATTAAAGTTAAGCTCGTCGTTCTTTTATACAATTAAAATCATCTATAATTGCTTCTGTATTAAATGTTTCTGCAATTTCTTTCTCAATATACACAATTAAATAATCTCTGAGAAATTCATCCTCCATTTTGTTTCGAAGCTTTGTCTTCACAATATTCATGGCCGAAAATGCCCGTTCGGTGGTCGCTGTTGAAACTGAAAGAGTCAATACTAAGCGAAGCAATCGATCAATGAGAGAGTAAATTTTTGATTTTTTTTGTTTTTACCAATCCTTGGCATTGTTCCGCAATTGTCATCACTTTCTGCAGATCTGGATGGTGAGGCACATCTTGCTTATAATGCTGAAGCTAAAATCTTAAATGAATTTTCTCTTGGTCAGTAAAGTCTTCATGATAGAATTTCTCCACCAGAGACAAATATCATCAATTTTGAACAACTTATAGCCATCTTTAGGATCTAAAGATGAGCTAAGTATAAGATGTTCTATAGTGCGCTCATTAAATCTACTATTCAGCTCTTGTAACTGTGAATCTACTGCAGCAAAAAATATGTCGACTCGGTAGTGATGTTCAATTGTAATATGATCTTTTTTATTGCGTGCTCGACCACGACCCGCAGTATAGTGACTATTGATCATGTCAGGAATTTCAATTTCATGTCCTTTACAGAATGATATTACCTTCTCAAGGAGAGTATTCCAATCGTCCTCTCTGAAACTTTGAATAAGTGCTTTTGTGCTCGACACTAAATTCATAGCGTTAAGGATATCTTGAGACTGACGTTACAGAGCTTGACATAGGTCATCGGTGATTCCCAGAATTTCTCTCGTAATGTGAAGAATAAATACGAATTCAAAAGATGTAACTGCATCATAAGCTGCATCCGTATCACCACGTTGAGAATATGTTGATCCATCACTGATAATTTTTTTTAGAACTAAACAAGTAGCATTAAACATTTTCAATAAACTGCAAATAGAACTGAAATGAGAGCCCCATCGAGTGTCACCAGCCCGCTGTAAAGAACCAATTTGATTAAGGCCTCTACCAGACTCAAGTTCGTTAATCGCTAGCAAGCATGATATTTTAGTAGCTTGAGCAGCTTGTAGCTCATCATGACATTTGCAAGATGCACCGACAATGTTGATGATAAATACCAATTTAGAGAAAAATTGATGTACAGGAATAACTTCCCTTGCTGCTGCAATTAATGCTAGTTGCAAACGATGTGCTAAACATTGAATGTAATATGCATCTCTGGACATTCCATCAAAAACAAAGCTTGTAATCCATTCCATTCACCACGTATATTACTTGCGCCATCATATCCCTGGCCTCTGATGTTTTCAGTACTAAGATTATGTCGAGAAAGAACAGAAGATATCTTATTTTTTAGAGTCAATGTTGTAGTATTTGAGACATGAACAAGATCAAAAAAACGCTCTCTAATAAAACCAAATTTATCAACAAATCTTAAAACAAGAGCCATTTTCTCCCTCTTAGACTCATCCCGGGCTTCATCAACAATAATGCAAAACTTGGCATCACCAATTTCCTCACGTATTGTATTTCGAACTCTATTTGAGAAAATATGTAAAATCTCATTTTGAATTTTAGGAGAAATATACTTTGCATTTCCAGGAGAATTATGTAAGACAACTCCATCGACCTTCTCATTATAAGATGCTAAAAGCTTAATCATTTCAAGAAAATTATCACGATTTTTAAAATCTGGCCCTTCATCATGCCCTCTGAAAGCACAAGCTTGTAATGTTAACCATCGAACTGTGTATTGACGTTTTAAGTCGCAACCTATTATTTGCGATTTGCACAGAACTTTGTTTCTGAAATATATTTTTGATATGCTGTGACTGACTCATAAGATCTTTACAAGCTTGTTCAGCTGCATTATGTGGTGTATTAGGATCTTTTCCGATATGGCCTAAAAAAGCACAATTCTTTCCATCATTGACTTTTTTCCAATTGCGAAATCCTTCCACAGTGAATGCACTTGATCCAGAATGCCCAACTGATTTTTTACTAAAGAGATAGCAGGGTAAGCAAAAAGTTGCATCTTTGTTAGGGGAATACTCTAACCACGGTGAAATTTTTTTGAACCAAGTTGATTGGAATCGACGAGGATGCTTCTCTGATCCAGACAGTGGGTATTCTAATAAAATATGTTGATATAGCCCGGCTGTGATATAAGCACGTCGAACTTCATCTCTTTGAGTAGGAGGGTAGTCCCATATTGGACGTCGTAGTCCTGGATCGCGTTCTAAAGAAGCAATTTCAAATTCCGTAGATTCAATTCTCAGAGATTCAGAGACATTAACATCTTGGGTTGAAATATCATGTTCAATAGGAGTAATATCAACTCTTGCAGAATTGATTTTTGAATATTTAGAAGGACGTTCATCATAGAAAGAATTTTCGATATTAGAGCCCGACACTAAATCAGCCTCTGAACTTCGTCTTTTAAATAACGAATCGATAGTGGATGATTTACCCATAGTTTAACCTAAATTTAGAATAAACAATTATAAAAAACCTCTTTTACGAATAGTAAAATGAACTCAAATAACACAGTATCTCTTCAAATACCAAGAGATTGATGATTTATCCATTGAAAATTTCTAAAATAAGTGTAGGAAGATGATGTACTTACTTTTGCGGGAAGAAGAAACGACCAACAAATTGTATTGGGGTGTTGATTTTGCCTCAACAAGAGCCCTTTGGTGGGACTTTTGGAAGAAGAAACAATTAAATTTGAAGACCTATAGACTGCAAATATGCAATACATAAGGAAAGCACCACGTTTTACACTATTGATTTATTCCACCATGAGATTTAAATAAGGGCAGAGGATGTACTCACTTTTGGAAAGATGGGACGACTGACCAACCAGATTTGGGGGTTGATTTATTTTGATTTGGTTTCTATGTTCTTGCTTTGGTGGGAAGTACTCCGATCAATGGAGAGTCAATTTGGATTTGAGGGAGATTTGAGACTTAATGATTTTTTTTTTTTCCTGTTTTGCTGCAGATGACGTTGCCCACTTGCCCTGCTCTTGCGGGATTTGAGAGGATTGAAGAGCAATGATATGTTTTGGATATATTTTATTTTACCATAAAGTGGCCTATGTGTCGCCCAATGATAGGCACAAGCATAGGAATTGGTTAGTGGGGCAGAGCATTGCGGGAGTCTCGCCGTTACCTAGTGCTAAAATATCGTTTTTTTTTCACCCTTTCTTAGCATCAGGTTTATCGGACGGCTGTGGTTTCATTGGAGCATATGGAAAAGTGGAGCGGGGCTAGCAAGCTGCGGGAATCGTGCCCGGCAGTTTTTTTTCTCTTTTTCTTCGTATCAGATTTTGATCAGACGGCCCCCCCTACTTACTCAGATTTTGGGGGAGTCAAGACATGGTAAATCATGGGCCACCCATCAAGAAACTAGTGGTCCTCCTTCAACTTTTTCCAAGATTGGGGGGGCCACGGCCCCCCCTGGTTCCACCCCTGGCCACATGGGCCACCCCGTCGCCGCCGGCCAGCACCCGCCATTGCCGCCTGTATTGGTGACCCATGGCCGGCTCGCCGTTTACAGGCCACCGACGCCTACCACTGTCCAGCCAACACCCACCACCTTCTGCCACCTCCCGCGCACGCAGGGGCGGATCTAAGAGTGGGCTCGGCCGGGCTATAGCCCGGCCGAGATTTACTAAAAATCCAGCCATAGTAATAGTCGGCTCGGCCCAGCCCAGCCCAGCCGTCCAGCCCACCCAGCTCCTCACGAGGGTTTTAAACGAATATCCGTTCGGTTCCGTGACTTCCGTCCGGACTTCTTTCTTTGGGTCCGGGAGAAGAGCAAGCAGCGGCTCCGGCAGTGCAGCACGTCGTCGGCCCTCGGCCCGTCGGGTGAGTCTTCTTCTTCTTCTTCTTCTTCTTCTTCTTCTTCTTCTTCTTCTTCTTCTTCTCCTCCTCCTCCTCCTCCTCCTCCTCCCCCCCCCTCCTCCTCCTGGTTTTGGATCAAAACCTAAAACTGAAAATCAGAAAATCTGAATTCTGAAAGACTGAAACAGTTTGGGAATTTTTGAAATTTTTTTTTCTTTGCCTAAATCATGGATTCATGCCGGATTTTGGGGAATCATGAGGGCATTGAGGGGCGTTTGTTTCTTCTTCTCCTCCTCCTCCTCCTCCTCCTCCCGGTTTTGCATCAAAACCTGAAAGTCTGAATTCTGAAACAGTTTCAGAAATTTTGAATTTTTTTTTCTTTGCTCTAAATCATGGGTTCATGCCGGATTTTTAGGAAACATGAGGGCATTGAGGGGCGTTTGGTATGTGGAACAACATAACAACTCTTCTCCTTAAACTTGGAGGTTATTACCTTTAATTACTATTTCCAAATTCTAATACAATCTGATGGTCCACCGTTCCGGTCGGAATAGAAACAGCCAGATTGATTTTTTTTGGGGTGTTTGGTATGTGAAACAGCTCTTCCCCCTAATCCTCTTCCAAAAGAGGTTATTACTGTCAATTAGTATTTCTAATACAATCTGATGGTCCACTGTTCCAGCTAGGGCTGTGCAAAAACCGACCCGAACCGTCTAACCGAACCGAAACCGATCAAAATTTAACCGAAAAAACCGACCCGAATATCAAACCGAACCGACTAAACCGATTAAATCGGTTTCGGTTTCGGTTTCGGATCCCGGGTACAGAACACCGAACCGAAACCGAAAAACCCGACCCGACTTATATAATATAACCCCTACCCCGTTACCCACTTACCCCAGTACCCCGGTGAGGTGACCCGAGCGCCCGAGCGCCGCACCCCACAGCTAGAGGCCCAGAAAAGTGAAAACCCTAGCGGGCCAGCGGCTGAGATCGGACCCGCATCTCCTCCGGACCTCCTCGGCGCGACGGCGACGGCCGACTCTGTGGCCTCTCGACCGACGACGACGGCCGACGGTGACGAGTCTCCTCCTCGCCGACAGCAATGGCCCTAAATCCGAGCCGCATCTCCTCCTCGGCGGCGTCGGCACCTCCTCGAGCCTCACCAAGAACAACTTCAATCTTCATAGCCATTTCCATCCATACTATGATTTGTTCGGATCTTGTGATCGGAGGAAAAGGTGGAATAATTGATGATTTGTAGCAAAAAAATATGTATAATTTTGTGGAAAATGCTTCTCACCCATCCTGCTTCCCATCCGGATCGGGCCATCTCAGGCGCCTGCGATCAGGTGCCGCGTCAGGCTGGCCTGATCCGGATGGAAAACTGGATGGCTGAATAACATTGCTGAATAACATAGCATTGAAAAAGAACTTGCCGAAAATATTGATTCAGATTCGATAATTGATGAATTCTACTCTCTAAAGCATCGCAGGGCACAACTTCAGTAATGTATTATTATATTTGCATTACATGTTTATTTATTGCGTTGTTTTTTTTTTTAGTTTATGGTCTGCTTTATGTGTTTTTTTTATATTAATAAAGTTTTCTTGTATCCTCGATGTTCGATTAAAAAATTATGATGATTATTTCTTTGTTGTATATAATAAAATTTTTCATTGTAGAAAAATTAGTTTAGGCTCAGCCCAGCCCAAAATAAATTCCTGGCTACGCCCCTACGCGCACGTGGCATCTTCGTAGAGTTCATCCCATGGCCTTTAGTGAATAAGAATCGAGTGGGCAGCAGGACCTATTTATAGGTTTTTGGGAGTATGTATGAAATCCCCCTTGGCAAAAAAAAGAAAAAAGAATCTGGTCTATTATTTACAACCCGTGCATCCTGATCGAGTCGGCCAATTACAGTTTCAAATTTTCGAAGGACTCTTGAGGATCAAAATTCTCCTCCACTAGAGGCAAAATCCTAATAGGCCTTTTGTTGCACTATCGAATGAAGGATAGAGACATTGTCACGCCGCCTGTCGATGCCTTCGACCGTAAGGCAGCGACTGTAGTTACTATTTAATAATTATGCCTCTCCTGAAGAAAAATCCTGAGTACGCCACTGCTCTCTCTCTCAATGAGTTATATTCTATCATATCAACTTGCTTGGTAATTCATGATCTATGAAATTTTTAGGTAGCCCTTAACTCAGAACCAATTTATTTATTTATTTATATATTTGTTACACCCTTTTCAGACAGAGAAAGAGAGGGAGAGTACAAGATAGGAGAATGTCTGCAGTCACTACAATGGTCCCATCTCACCCATTACAACCAAATCATGGTAAAATATCGATTAAAAACATAATCTCTTTCTCCTCCTCCCTGTCTCCACCCTTAAATCATCATCGTGCCTTAATTTGGTGGGACGGTGTAGCCTGAAACGAAGATGAGAGACAAGATCAGTAGAGAGATTATACGAATAAAATAAAAAAGAAATGATATATGCATGCATATATGGATCGATGATGGGATGAGGAGATCGAGCAGCCATACTTCCGCATTTACTCCCGTGGGCGAGAGGCCGGCCACACTTCTCGGCCATCAGCACCACCCTGCTCGTGTTGATGACCTGCTCGATATCCGGGGTGACGTACGTGCAGGCGCAGGGGATGTCGGTGTGCTGGACCGCGGCGCAGCACGGCTGCGACGGCTGCGACGGCGGGACCGGCGGCCCGGGGATCTTAAAAAAATAATTGCACTGGTTTAACAGCGACGGGATATCAACCTGGCAAGCTTGGGCGAGCACACGGTCGCCGGGAAACAGTAGGGCTCCGGCGACGGCGAGGGCCAGCACGAAGCAGAGCATGCTCATCTTCGCCATCCTCTTCTCTTGTCTCTCTCCGACTCGTGGATAGAATGGTGTGGCTGGAAGAGGGGAAGGGGTGTATTTATCGAGGGGGTGTGAGGATGGCTGACGTACGTTGACACGTGTTCCTTGAGCTTTGGATTTGGCCCCGTTGGTGCATGGAGTTGCATGCATGCCTGATAACGTACGCAACGCTTCCTCGGTCTAGACTCTAGAATGGGCTGCGCCAGAAACGTGAGCCTACAAGCGGGATGGGA
>OX393554.1:59279934-59439934 GCA_947650365.1 Chamaelirium japonicum | reverse complement strand
ACTTTCAGGCTTCCCAGCTCCTTCGGTCAAGCGAATAGCTACCAATTGTTGTGCTATCCATCTATTGTCATTGCTACACATAAATGGCGAAGACACGACCAGTGGACCAGCCGGAGGGACGTAACATGCATCCCGATGCCCAGCATCTGACGACTCGCTCAATGAATCGTCGCTTCATAACAAGTCAACACCCTGAGCAGCAACATGCTGTTGATTCAAGGAGTCGTCCGTTAGCTGATCGCGCTGTTCAGACTCAACCTCGGCAGTTGCCTCAACTTACCGACTCAAATCCTCAACGCTTAGGGAAAGCGCATGTCTCACCCATCGCCGACCCTCAAGCAGCGTACCAGATCACAGTAGAGGACTTCCAACTCCTCATTCTCATGAAGCAGAATACTGCTCTCATGGTCGGGAGAGACTCCCTCCGATAGATCACCGTCGAAGCAGGAGTTGACCCTCCCCAATCAGTCACCGATATCAGTGATGAAGCAGACGTCCGCAGACCACCTAACTCGTCTCCCACTCCTTCCAAGTAGTCTGTCGTCAACACCTCTCGACAATCTCTCGAGCCCTCTCCGAGGAGACCCTCACCTCTCCCTCCTAGACAGACAGTTTGGGAGCTTCTCGACGAGTCAACTCATCACCCAGAACCACTCTACTCGGGATCATCCTCTAACTCTCGCAGTCAAAGGGATGTTTGCAATAGAAGGCATCACTCCAGAGCTCGACTATACCTTAGTAACAACCGAGCCCTGGTGGATCATCACAAAGAAGGAAGAACTTTCGAGTCTCATCTTCCTCCTCAACCTTCAAAACACCTCCCCGACCTGCGAAGCGATCGAAGGAAGGACCATGCCTCAGAAGGGCCGCGTCATCGACAAATTCTCCGGGCCCAATTTCCTTGAGGCTGGAAGGCCGTCGCTCTCCCCCAAATTCAATTGTCTGACGGGAGATCCAACGCTACATGTCCTCGCCTTCAAATATGCATTAACGTCGTACGACCACAAAAACTAGGTTCTATCTCGTACCTTCACCAATAGCCTAGATGACATGTCGCTGGACTAGTATCACAACCTCCCTACAGCCTCCGTAAGTCTATTCGGGGACCTGGCAGACCTTTTGGTCCAGCACAACTGGTTGAACCTCAAGTCGGAGAAGAAGCTGGACTCCCTCTACCGGCTATGGATGGGCTTGGATGAAACCCTTCGAGAGTTCACTCAAAGGTTCCGGAACGAGCACGCAGTTCTCTCCGGATGTCACCTCGATGATGAGGCGATCATGCTGGCGTTCCAAAATGCCCTACACTATGATCTCTACATTTACAATAATCTTCTCCATAATTCTCCTGCCTCCCTCAGAATACTCTTTGATCACATCCAACGGGAGATCGAGGTTAAGGATGATCAGGTCACTCGCAAAGGTCGTGACCTCAAGAAGTGCTCTTCAGACCAAGACTCAACGAGACCAGCAGCTCAAGCTCACAACGCTCAGGCTAAAGAAGATGGAGCCTCCAAGAGGCCAAGGTGGGCAGACGATAGACCCACAAAGCCTCGGAGGACCACGTTCACCGACTGGAACCTGCCTATCGACATCATTCTTGAGCAAATCCAGCACGAGAACTATCTCAGGAGGACCCTCTTCAGCCTGACACAAAGCAAAAGGAGGACAAATTGGTCTACTGCAACTTCCACCGGTGCCATGGCCACCCAACCGTTCGATGCTATAGCCTGAAATTCCACCTAGAGGATCTCCTACAGGCGAGCCACCTCCAGGAGTTCAAAGTAGAGGCCAGCAGAACTTCACTTTCTCCTCCTCCCCCTTATTGGAGAGAGAAAGAGACGTGTTGAATCTGCATGGTCATGCATCAATCGGTCCCATCGTTGTCTTGATAGAAGGATAACAATTCCCGAGAGCATGGAATACAACGCACCTCAAAAGACTCTATCGGTGAATGTAGCATCTTCTGAGTTATCAATAAAATGGCAGCCACTTCAAGTTCTGTGAGAGACTATCAAATTCAATTTCAAAGTTTACTTAATGCCACAGTTAGTTCGGTTCGCGTTGCGACACGGCCGACTAACCTGCAACGGTACGAAGCTACGTGTCCCGAGATATAGGTTCGACTGAAACAGCACTTTTTCTAAGTCCAAGCGATATTAGGGCGCTACGCTGAGTACTCTGAATTATTAGCATCGTACATGCTGCCGTTGTCACGTAAGGACACATGCACTAGTGCCTCACCACAGTTAGTTCGGATCGCGTTGCGACACGACCTACTAACCTGCAACGGTACAAAGCTACGTGTCCCGAGACGTAGGTTCGACTGAAACGACGCTTCATCCAAGTCCAACCGATACAAGGGCGCTACACTGAGTACTCCGAATAATTGGCGTCGCACATACTCCCGTTGTTACGAAAAAACACATGCATTAGTGTCTCACCACAGTTAGTACGGTTCACGTTATGACACGGCCGACTAACCTGAAATAGTACAAGGCTACGTGCATGTAGGTTCAACTGAAATAGCACTCCAACTAAGTCAACCGATATAAAGACACTACGCTGAGTACTCTGAATTTGGACCCCCGTCAAACAAACAAGCCCAAGGCCCTGTCCTTGGCACTCAACAAAGTTGAAGGAGGACAAAATATGGTCGAAGGAGGTTCGATCACCGCCTCAACATCCAACAAACCCAAGGTGATAGTTTTGGCATTCGAAAGCAAAATCCGAGACCGCCGTCGCTGGAAAATGCGTCAGCAAACGCATCCCCGGCCTACCCTTGGCAGGGGGTCGGTGGGCACGATGGCTGACGCCACACAGTACCTAACGGAGCCCGAGATGTCGATATCGTCTCGGCCCAAGGCGACATCTGCCTCGGCATTCGAAGACAAAGTCCGAGGTAGACTTTGCCGCCTCGATACCTGACGAAGCCCGAGATGACCTCCGCCTCGGCACTTGACGAAGCCCGAGATGCCGACACCGTCTCGGCCCGAGGCGACCTCCACCTCCGCATTCGAAGACAAAGTCCAAGGCAGGCTTCACCGCCTCGACACCTGACGAAGTTCAAGACGTCGACACTGTCTCGGCCCGAGATGACCTTCGCCTCGGCATTCGAAGACAAAGTCCAAGGTAGGCTTCGCCACCTTGGTACCTGATGAAGCCTGAGAAATCAGCACCGTCTCGGCTTGAGGCGACCTTCGCCTCAGCATTGAAGACATAGTCCGAGGCAGGCTTCGCTGTCTCGGCCCGAGGTAACCTTTGCCTCAGCATTCGAAGACATAGTCTGAGGCAGGCTTCGCTGCTTCGGTACCTGATGTTGTAGCTCGTGTGTCCTTAGCGTGAATTTTCTGTATTAACATTAATAAAGATGACTTTGGTTATTGCTTTAATTAGAATACTACTCTGGTATATGATAATACTCATATAATAAAAGGACCCTAGGGAACACAGTAGGCTACTGAGGCGCATGAAGGATCCATGCTTGGGAGACCCAGTGGACCAATTCTATGTAGACCTAGAACTAGTTCACAGCTTAGGTGATGCCGGTCGCTTTACCGAGAACAAGCTGTTGGCAGGTAGAGGATGTGGTGAAGTCTCCACCATGGGAACGTGGGATTCCCATTCACCTGACCAAGCACGATGATCGTGTTGAACAGGAACCAAGACGGTGCACAGTTCAGTGATTCAGACACTGGTATAGAAACCGTCTTACTACTATAGATAATCTGTCCTTAACCTTGAGGGACCATCTACATTGGGCCAACCAGTTGTGCGGTGCTTTGATGTGCCAACGTGTACGTACCTTCCATAGTCCAATACCACGGTACGTTGGGTTACCCGGCTGGCGCTTGAGTGACATGTAATCCCTACAGGTTATCCGACGTCCAATGTTGGATGGGTGCGGTTTGATGAGTCAATCTATCCACACAGTTAACCCAGGCCTGGTGGTTGTCAGTATGACTAACGATGTTCCGGATGGTAGGCATAGCACCGGAAGGTGTGTGGTGTTATAGATGACAAGTCATCAAACCCTAGTCAGATGATCGATCGGGATCTGACGGTGCTCCCCACCGCCCGAGTCGTATAATGGCACCAGTAATAGGAGGGACTGAGGATTATCGGAGTATAGTAGAGAACAGGGTTACGACGGAGTAACATAAGTTTAGGATCACTAGAGTTCAACTCGCGTCGCACTCTGGGTGGCTACGCGGGTTAATCGGATTAGGACTGATTAACAGAACTTTCGGTGTGTCACCGGAACAGTTAATTAGGGATCCGGTTGGAGCTAGAGATCCCAAACCCTGAAGGTTCCACCCTGTCGTTGCATATAGGAATTGTTCCCCGACCTAGTTGGATACGTTGGATGCGAAGTAGCGCGATGGAGCGCAAGCCCGGAGCCAAAGAACCTAATTCACATGTGTTACGGGCCATAGGGGTATTTTGGTAAATACTGAAATATGGCTCAGAACATATTGAATATGAATCTTAGATTGAGCGGAATAATTCCAGGAGCTCACAGGCGCTTACGGAACTCGATTCCGAGTAGCGCACCTCACTCAGTCTCACTTTCAGTTTTCCGCTTTTCGTGAAGGGCGTTTTCGTCCGGGCTTCACGATAGACACCCGGGAGACCTAAATCCGACCCCCCCCTCATCCCTATCCACCTAGGGGCCGGTCCTAGGCTCCTTTTAGCCATGGGAGACCGGCCCTATAAAGGAAATAGGGGGGGAGGGCCGGCCCTAATGGTTCTACTCCCTCCCTTCCAAAAATCCGACCCCTGGTCCTCCTCCTTTGTGGTTTCGGCCAAGGAAAAGAGAGGAAGAAGAAGGGAGAAGGAAGAGGAAGGAAGGAGAAGGAAGAAAGGAGAAAAAGGAGGAGAAAATCTTGCGGCTCGCCATCGTCTTCGCAACGGATTCCTCCGTCGGCTCGTAATCCCTGCACTCAGAGACGGGATTTCGAGGATTCTTCAATTCGCAAAGGACAAGGTGCTATCCGACAGTTTCCCTTGCGATTCAAGTGCGGTTCTTCATCGTTCCGTAATCTCCGGATCATAGATCCATAAGGTATTATGAATCTAAACATCTAAGTAGATGCATGCATGTCTTCCGTAGATCGTAATATGCCTCTGGGGTGTCCGTACATATGCTAAGATCATAGATTTGCATGTAGATTGTTTTGTAGAATTAATTGTAATGAAACATACACCGTATGATCTTCGGATCTTTCTTTTGCTTCCGCTGTGACTCTGATTAGCGGATCCAATTCCAACAATTGGTATCAGAGCACGCTTTGGTGTATGTTTCATGCATGAATTCGTGAAAACATCATGTGAATATATGATTGCATATGTTTTCGTCGGGGTTCGGCGTAGATCATGCATATGGATTGTGCTATGTATTGTCTTTTTGCAGGTGCCGCGCTGAATAGTAATATGTGATTGCATGCATCCGGGGGTCGGACCCTGGATTTTATTTTGCATTGATTATTATTGTGGATTGTAAGGCTCTAGATGGGTGAGGGTGGGGGTTGACCATCCTCGATTCCCTGGCCATGTTTCTAGGATTGTTTCTTTTTCTTTCTAGCGAAATTGTACACGAACGAGCACTTGCTCGGAGCGTGTTAGTTTTTCGGTCACAGAAAGAAGGAGATGATGCTATATCCACGGTTCGGGCAAGCGGTACCATAGCGTGCAAAGACCCGGTGAAAGCGTGCACGTTGGCGATGAAAGGGATCGTCGTCAGAGATCGTGCAGAACGGAAGAGCGGGATATCTTGGCTGTGCTATTCAGGTTCAGGGGTCGGACCCTAGACTTAATTCAGTTTGGATGTTTTTCTATTGTTTCTCTTTATTCAGTATTTAGAGAACCCCGATGATAATATGATTATCATTCTTGCTTGTGAGTTTGTCTCTAGATCAGGCTTAGGGTTAGTACTAAAATTATGGATTCATCGGTGTCTCTATATGCTTCTAACACGTGCGAATCCGGTGGCTAGCTAAAAGAAAAGGTGGTAACTGCCCTCGTGGTAGTTCAGGTAGCCAAGTACTGTGCACCGAGATAGACGCAGTGTTAGATTTGTTTAGAGATAATTAACTAATGTCTCCATAAGAAGTATGATAACCCTAGTGGGATGCCCTTTCCCCACGTGGTCCTAGCGACCAAGTTAGGTTAGGATTTCACTGTGTGATACCTGTTTCTAGATGACGTTTGATGGTAGTATGAACTCATCACGATTTGGTTATGCCACCATTAGGTTGAGGTCCGACGGAGGTTGTCGGATGTCCCTATTTGGCCAGCATCGAAACCTGTAATGAGATGAGGTCTACTATGACATCAGGCATCAAATTGTGAACGAGGTGTCATCGTAGTGGGAGTCCTTTCCACGTTGACCTTAGGCTAGGCTCCAGATCTTAGGATTGTGGGCAAACTAGTAAAGTATCGGGATCCTTGGAATCTATGTAATGTGATCCTTGCAAGAAAGGCGAAAGCTGAGTATTCAAGGTAGGGACTATGATATTTTCCGAGGATACTAATGCTTTGCGGGAGGGTTTATAATCCTAGTGGGAGCACGGTAGACCAGGGTCTATGTCTAGGAGGTCGTGACCATTCTAGATATGCATAAAACCTCATAAAGAAGGGATGTGTAAGAGGTTCCCTCCAAAGGGGAGTCCTTGGCCTCCACAATCAACCGGCTAAGGGTTTGGGTGGGAGGTACGCAGTTCGATATTCCCACCGGGTGAGAGCTGTGTTTTCTTTCATACTGGTTCGCCTAGTGGTTTCCTTCGGGACATGGGGGATGCCTGTGGCAGTGGATGACGGTTTTATCCTGTACCGCGGGAGCCTGTGAACCCCCCTACCGATACCACCTAGATTTGTGGGAAGCATCCGAAAGCTTGTGTGAAGCCGCTGTTGCTGCGCATATGGGTCACATAAAGCTGGCCAAAAGAAGACTGAAAGGTCTTTCAGTTTGCCGTGGGTAATTCTGATGAAGACTGGGTCGTAAAAACCCCGTTGGTAGAAACGGTTGCATGCTCTCACCGAGATGCAGTCTCCAAATCAGGGCCGATAGTCTCAGTGCTCGAGCCCAGGGAATTTAGATTCCTGGATGTCTCCATTTGAGGTGGTGAAGACATAACGGCTGGAGTAGACATTATCTATTTCTAAATTCCATGAAATAGATTGTAGTAGACCCTAACTATTGCTTTAAACCATTGTTTACAGAAATCATGACCAAGCTCGACCCCCTTGCCTCCATACTTAATGATAACAAACTTACGGGACCAAACTACGAGGACTGGAAGCATAACCTAATGCTCGTCCTAAGGGTTGGCAAACACACAATTGCTCTAAGTACCCCTCAACCGGCCATGCCGGGACCAGATGCAACTGAGGCTCAGTTAAAGGAATGGAAAGACTGGCTAGATGCTGATGAGATGTGCGAGTGCTACATAGTGGCATCCTTGCAGACCGTCCTTCAGAAGCAAGTCGAAGACATGGCCTTTGCTTCAGACATGATGCTCTACCTAAAGGAAATGTTCGAGGGTCGTAGTCGGATAACTCGTTACCTGACCATCAAGAAATTGGTGTCCACGAAGATGGCAGAGGGGACTTTAGTTCGGGATCATATGCTGAAATTGTTTGGCTATGTGAACGAGCTTGGTTCCTTCGATGTCATCTTGGATGCAGAGATCCAGACCGATATTTTCCTCGCGTCTCTGTTAGGAGCGTTTGAGGGCTTCGTTACCAACTTCAACCTTAACCGGTTGGAGATGTCTAACGCAGAGCTCCTAGAGGCGCTCCAGGCGGCAGAGGACATTATGAAGGCAGGAGCCCAATCCCTGAACGTGGAGCGGAATTCTTCTCTGAAAGCCAGGGGCAAGATTCAGAAAAGAACGTCTAAGAAGCCCGTGAAGATGGGCCAGGTGCAGTTGCAGATTCCTAAGCAGAATGGTCCGGCGAAGCCCAAAGGAAAATGTTTCCGATGTGGTAAGAAGGGGCACTGGAAGGGCGACTGCCGTGCAGCTCCAAGAAGGCTGAGACAGGTATATCTCAAATCCATATAGTGGAATCCCTTGTAGCATCCAGTTGTTCTCCAGTTTCATGGATTGTGGATTCTGGTTCCACTAACCATGCTTGCAATAATTTGCAGGGGTTCAAGGAGACAAGAAAACTGGGTGATGGGGAGATAATCCTAAGCATGGGAACTGAGGCCGTGGCAGAGGCTGAAGCAGTTGGAGATGTCATCTTGCAGTTCCTTGATGGAAGAAGTTTATTACTTAGAGACATACTTTATGTACCGTCCTTGAGACGTAATTTAATTTCTGTTTCCTTATTGAATAATGGAGGTTTTTTAGTTTTTTTTGATGCTTCTGGTGTGTCAATTAAATTAAATGGTTCCTTTGTTTGTAAGGGAAAGATACAGAATGGTCTCTATGTAATTAACTTCAATCATAAGCAGGATAACATAACTGAAGCTTGTGTGATTAATTCATCTAAAAAGAAAAAATCCCTCAGATAATCCAACACTCCTTTGGCATCTAAGGCTTGGACACATAGCCTCAGACAGGATTTACAGGTTGGTTAAGATAGGACTCTTAAGTCCAAATGTTTCAGAAAGCCTACCGACGTGTGAGTCTTGCTTGGAAGGCAAGATGACTAAAAGGTATTTCCGAGCCAAAGGTAGCAGATCTAAGGAGGTATTGGAGTTGGTACACACTGATGTATGTGGGCCCATAAGTGTCCGTGCTATAGGGGGCTTCGAGTATTTCATCACCTTCATGGATGATCACTCGAGGTTTGGATACATATACCTAATGCGGTGGAAGTCTGAATCCTTTGATAAGTTTAAGGAGTTCAGAGCTGAAGCAGAAAAGCAGACAGGTAAAAGTATCAAGTCTCTTAGAAAGGATCGAGGAGGCGAATACCTATCGGATGAATTTATTAGGTACCTGCGTAAGCATGGGATCGTATCCCAGTTGACTACACCAGGGACACCACAACAAAACGGTGTATCTGAGAGGAGAAACCGAACCTTGTTAGACATGGTTCGGACTATGATGAGTTATGCAACATTGTCACCTAGTTTTTGGGGATATGCCCTAGAGACGGCAGCATATACTTTGAACTTTGTTCCATCAAAGTCAGTACCCCTAACTCCTTGGGAACTGTGGTTGAAGCGAAAGCCAAGCCTACAACACTTTAGGATTTGGGGTTGTCCCGCACATGTGCGAAAGGACAAGCGAGATACGATGGAGTCAAAAACTAAGGTATGTCTGTTCGTTGGGTATCCAAAAGGGAAAAATGGTGGTTTATTTTATGATCCTGAGGATAGAAAGGTTATCATCTCGACGAACGTCGTATTCCTGGAGTAGGATTGTTTAATAGACCATAAGCCCACCAGTAAAGTAGTTCTTGAAGAATTGCTTGGTACTGATGGGAGTACGCAGACAGAAAACGTAGTAGGAGCCGATACCACTAAGATTAACGGTACTGTAGAATCGACTCCTATGGAACCACCGCAGGTTCGTCGCAGTGGGAGGACCACAAGTAATCCTGATAGATACATTGGAGAAGCCTTTATGGTTGATCCAGAGTTTCAGAAGAATGATCCTCTAAACTATGACCAATCGATGGTATCCACTGACCATGCAGCATGGCAGGAAGCCATGGAGGTAGAACTGATATCGATGTCCCAAAATTCGGTCTGGACACTTATAACACCACCTCACAACATTAAACCTGTTGGGTGTAAGTGGGTGTACAAAAGAAAAAGAGGCCCGGATGGTACCGTTGAGACTTACAAAGCTAGACTAGTCGCTAAGGGTTATACCCAGCGAGAAGGGATCGACTATGACGAAATCTTTTCACCAGTGGCTATGCTTAAGTCTATCCGGATCCTCTTGTCCATTACAGCCCATTATGATTGGGAGATCTGGCAAATGGACGTCAAGACCGCATTCCTCAACGGGGATTTGGAAGAAGACATCTACATGTCTCAGCCTCCAGGCTTTGTCGCAAAAGGTCAGGAAGGTCTGGTGTGCAAGTTGCAAAGGTCCATTTATGGACTGAAGCAAGCATCCAGAAGTTGGAACATGCGTTATGATCAGGCTATCCAGTCTTATGGATTTGAACAGAACGTGGATGAACCATGTGTTTATAAAAGGAGCGATAAGACTGCAGTAGTTTTTCTAGTGCTTTACGTGGATGATATCCTGCTCATCGAAAACGATGTTGGAACGTTGTCTACAGTGAAGGTGTGGTTATCCTCTCAATTTGACATGAAAGACTTGGGTGAAGCGAGTTATGTTCTGGGGATCAAGGTAACTCGAGATCACCATAACAAGATTCTCTCGCTGTCACAGTCAGCCTATATAGATACTATCTTGGTCAGATTCAGTATGCACAACTCCAAGAAGGGACTGGTTCCATTCAGACATGGAATGAAGTTGTCCAAGGATTAGGGTCCTAAGACTCCTGAGGAGAGGGCAGAGATACAGAAGATACCTTATGCTTCGGTAGTAGGGAGTCTGATGTCTGGCATGCAGTGCACGAGACTAGATATATGCTATGCAGTAGGCATGATGGGCAGATATCAGTCAAATCCGGGTCTAGGGCACTGGACTGCTGTGAAAAGTATACTCAAGTATCTCCGTAGGACGAGAGATTATAAGTTAGTTTACTCTTCACAGAAACTGATGCCGATTGGATATATGGATTCTGACTTTGCGTCAGATCCGGAATCCAGGAGATCGACGTCAGGGTTTGTGTTTTCATTAGGAGGAGGAGCTGTCAGTTGGAGGAGCGTGAAGCAAGGATGCATCGCGGATTCGACGACAGAGGCTGAGTACGTTACGGCGTGCGAAGCAGCTAAGGAGGCGGTGTGGCTCAAGAAGTTCCTCACGGGCTTAGGAAATGTACCGGGAGCTCAAGATCCTATTGTCCTTTACTGTGATAATAGTGGAGCGGTAGCACAATCCAAGGAGCCAAGATATCACCAGAAGAGCAAGCATATCGAGCGGAAATACTACATAATCCGGGACTTGCAGAAGCGAGGGGAGGTAGCAGTGACTCAGGTGGCGTCTGCAGATAACATGGCGGACCCTTTCACAAAGGCGTTACCAACCAAGGCTTTTGAGAAGCACGTGGATGCCATGGGAGTTAAGACTGTTGTTCCCCGCTAGGCCAAGTGGAAGATTGTTGTAGCTCGTGTGTCCTTAGCGTGGATTTTCTGTATTAACATTAATAAAGATGACTTTGGTTATTGCTTTAATTAGAATACTACTCTGGTATATGATAATACTCATATAATAAAAGGACCCTAGGGAACACAGTAGGCCATTGAGGCGCATGGAGGATCCATGCTTGGGAGACCCAGTGGACCAGTTCTGTGTAGACCTAGAACTAGTTCACAGCTTAGGTGATGCCGGTCGCTTCACCGAGAACAAGCTGTTGGCAGGTAGAGGATGTGGTGAAGTCTCCACCACGGGAACGTGGGATTCCAATCACCTGACCAAGCACGATGATCGTGTTGAACATGAACCAAGACGGTGCACAGTTCAGTGATTCAGACACTGGTGCAGAAACCGTCTTACTACTATAGATAATCTGTCCTTAACCCTGAGGGACCATGTACACTGGGCCAACCAGTTGTGTGGTGCTTTGATGTGACAACGTGTGCGGACCTTCCATAGTCCAATACCACGGTACGTTGGGTTACCCGTCTGGCGCTTGAGTGACATGTAATCCCTACAGGTTATCCGACGTCCAGTGTTGGATGGGTGCAGTTTGATGAGTCAATCTGTCCATACAACTAACCCAGGCCTGGTGGTTGTCAGTATGACTGACGATGTTCCGGATGCTAGGCATAGCACCGGAAGGTGTGTGGTGTTATAGATGACAAGTCATCAAACCCTAGTTAGATGATCGATCGGGATCTGACGGTGCTCCCCACCGCCCGAGTCGTATCATGGCACCAGTAATAGGAGGGACTGAGGATTATCGGAGTATAATAGAGAACAGGGTTACGAGGGAGTAACATAAGTTTAGGATCACTAGAGTTCAACTCGCGTCGCACTCTGGGTGGCTACGCGGGTTAATGGATTAGGGCTGATTAACGGAACTTTCGGTGTGTCACCGGAACAGTTAATCAGGGATCCGGTTGGAGCTAGAGATCCCAAACCCTGAAGGTTCCACCCTGTCGTTGCATATAGGAATTGTTCCCCGACATAGTTGGATACGTTGGATGCGAAGTAGCGCGATGGAGCGCAAGCCCGGAGCCAAATAACTTAATTCACATGTGTTACGAGCCGTAGGGGTATTTTTGGTTAATACTGAAATATGGCTCAGAACATATTGAATATGGATCTTAGATTGAGCGGAATAATTCCAGGAGCTCATAGGCGCTGACGGAACTCGATTCCGAGTAGCGCACCTCACTCAGTCTCACTTTCAGTTTTCCGCTTTTCGTGAAGGGCGTTTTCGTCTGGGCTTCACGATAGACACCCGGGAGACCTAAATCCGACCCCCCCTCATCCCTATCCACCTAGTGGCCGGCCCTAGGCTCCTTGTAGCCCTGGGAGACCGTCCCTATAAAGGAAATAGGGGGGGAGGGCCGGCCCTAATGGTTCTACTCCCTCCCCTCCAAAAATCCGACCCCTGGTCCTCCTCCTTTGTGGTTTCGGCCAAGGAAAAGAGAGGAAGAAGAAGGGAGAAGGAAGAGGAAGGAAGGAGAAGGAAGAAAGGAGAAAGAGGAGGAGAAAATCTCGCGGCTCGCCATCGTCTTCACAACGGATTCCTCCGTCGGCTCGTAATCCCTGCACTTAGAGACGGGATTTCGAGGATTCTTCAATTCCCAAAGGACAAGGTGCTATCCGACAGTTTCCCTTGCGATTCAAGTGCGGTTCTTCATCGTTCCGTAATCTCCGGATCATAGATCCATAAGGTATGATGAATCTAAACATCTAAGTAGATGCATGCATGTCTTCCGTAGATCGTAGTATGCCTCTAGGGTGTCCGCACATATGCTAAGATCATAGATTTGCATGTAGATTGTTTTGTAGAATTAATTGTAATGAAACATACACCGTATGATCTTCAGATCTTTTTTTTGCTTCCGTTGCGACTCTGATTAGCGGATCCAATTCCAACACCTGACAAAGCCCAAGGTGTCGACACCGTCTCAGCCCGAGGCGACCTTCGTCTCGGCATTCGAAGACAAAGTCCAAGGCAGATTTCGCCGCCTCGGCAACTGACAAAGCCCGAGACGTCGGCACCGTCTCGGCCCGAGGCGGCCTTTGCCTCGACATTCTACAAAACCCATGGTGACATCCGCCTCGGCATTCGACAAAGCCCGAGGCCCTGCGCTTGGCATTCAACGATAAAAGCCCCCGCTTCGGCATTCGAAGACGAAGACCGATACGGCCTTCGCCTCGGCATTCGACGAAGCCCGAAGCCCCCTCTTTTCGGCACCCGAAGATAGAGTCCGAAGTATTCACCGCTTTCGACATTTGAAGACAAGCCCGAGCTGTTCATCACTTCGACGTTCGAAGACAAAGAGTTCACTGCTTCGACACTACGAGTCACCCATGCATGAGACTTTTTCAACTTGAGAGAGAAAGTCCCCCTTGGTCCTTGGACCACACCTCAACAGTCAATCCAATTGAAGGGCCACCGACTCATAAGTTGGTTGAATGGAATTTCGTCCAAAGCCACCCAAAGCACTCAACATCAATGGCTGTGATTTGCACTTGCAGCAGAGCCCAACTTCAGCACATTGGACCTCTCCCACTTAGAGAGATGGAATCCCACTATATTAACCTCCTACCAGATGCTAGTGGCATTCACTCACATGACAGCCACTTACTTACAAGGTACGAGTGTGGTGATCAAAGGCGATTAACCATTAGGTTGGTTGGACAATTTTTTTTCCAGAGATGGCTGAATAGACATCCAGTTTTGCTATTTTTATAAAAAAAAAAACCCTGCCGCCATATTTCTTTGCAAAAACCCCCCTTGACCTTGACTTTTTACACAAAACCTCTTACTTCCAAGATTTTTTGACCGAACCCCCTACCCCTAGGTTCTTTGAACCACCGCCATGCGCGTACCTATTCGACTGAACCCCCCGCCCCCTAAATCTTGTCCCTGAATCCCCCCAAGCTTTTTGGCCAGAATCGTCCTGCGTGTGACTAATTTTGCGATCCTAGTCAACCAAGTTACCACCTACCCAACTGGAAGGGGGTAATACACACGCAGTCGGCCCCGCGCAACGGGTCGGCAAACGCACAATGGTCGGCCCCGGACAGGGGGTCGGCAAACAGATAGCAGTCGGTCCCGGACAGGGGGTCGGCAAACAGACGACGGTCAGCCCAGCGCAACGGGTCGGCAGTCGTATAACGGTCGGCCCCGGATAGGGGGTCGGCAGATAGGTAGCAGTCGGCCCCAGGCTAGGGGTTTGTAGGAAGACAACGGTCGGTCTCGCGCAATGAGTCGGCCGACGCATGACGGACAATCCCGAATAGAAGATCGACAGATGAGCAACCGACTTTGCACCAGAAAGTCCCAAGCAGTTAGGTTAACACCTATCTAGCTGGGAGGGGGTAACTGTGGGTGCAAAATCTGGATAACGCCCAATAGTGGGACCCGCAATCCTGCCTGGGGCCCACGAGTATGACAGTGAGACCCGCAGCCCTACCTAAGGTCCGCGAGTACGACAATGGGACCCGTAGCCTTGCTTGGGGCCTATAAGTACGATTGTGGTACCCACAGCCCTGCCTGAGGACCACGAGTACGACAGTGGGACCCACAACCCTGTTTAAGGCCCATTAGCACTATCTGGGGTCTGGTAAATTCCCCCGGATATTTACCAAACCCCGGTATTTCTGAGAATATTCTCGAGATTAACCAAATCCTTATAAATAGCAGACCCTGTAAATGATTTCAGATCTGAAAATCCAAAGCAGAAACCCACGTTTTGTTTTCCAGAGCTCCTTGAGCTTTCTGGTTTTTAAACTCCTCCATCCTCTATTATCTTGTAAGAAGTACTCATCGGTCTATCGTGAGTAACTCTACTTCATTCAAAGATAGTGGATTCTAAGGTTGCGTCTTACCGCACGGAGACGTATACTCCGGCCGAACTTCGTCACCACATTCAGTGTCAATTCTCTCTACCCCTACAATGCTTGTGTGACAGCCTAACAAGTTACAGCTCAGCGCTTCAAAGCGCGCCACATCCCGAAGGGTCAAACATTCAATCGACTGTTGGAGGAGAGTCACGTACGGCAGCCGAAAATCGTCCCCCACATCGTGTTGGTCTCGTGGCAATGGATCTTGGAAAAACGACGACCCCGGTCAGGCGACCTTCCTGCCAGCATAGCTTCAAGAAGGATATGCGAACCTCGAACAACTTGTAGGAATCCAACAAGACTAAAAAAATGAGGAGATCCTCTCGGAGCAAGAAGGCAGCACCACAACACAAGCTTGATCTGAGAGAGAGGGAGAGAGAGAGATCGATAGAGAACAATTCCAAATTTCGGAGTACATTTTCTCCATTGCTACACCAGCTTTATATAGGCCTCGTGTGGTTTTGGGCTTGATCGTAGCTAGGGGTGGCAATGGACTCCGAAAAACCGGTCGATACCAGACCCGAAACATTGGGTATGGGTACAGATTTTGAATCCAAAATATGGTTTGGGTAGGATATGGTTATAGGAACTCTACCCGATTAACTTTTGGGTATGGGTATGAGCACCTCAATACCTATACCCGAAACCTGAAACCCGAAACCCAATTCTCTCTAATTTATGTATAATAGATAATACAGTTCGATTCAAACTCATGGTTATATACCAAAATTCTAACCGAACCCATACCCCTATCCAAACTTATACTCTTCTAAAACAATTGTAATAAGAAACCAAAAAAGCTTGTTAACATTGCAGTGTGATACCTTGATTTTTCTCCTCAAATAATTGAATATATGACGGAGAAAATAAATAAAATTATACCCAATTCATATCCGAAACCTGAACCAAAACCCGAAACCCGATTGGGGATGGACTCTGCCATACCCAAATGGGTATGGGTATAAATACGGATAGGGTCCGACCCGAACCCGACCCTAGCCGGACCAGAGAGAGAGAGAGAGAGAGAGAGAGAGAGAGAGAGAGAGAGAGAGAGAGAGAGAGAGATCCCCTTTCCATTTGCCCAACCATCATAATTTCTTCGCGACGGGCTTCCCCTCTCTACCGGTTCACTTACCCCACCGACCGACTATTCGACGATCCGGCAGCTCTAGAGGATCTCGACGAGGTATGTATCTCTCTCTCTCTCTCTCTCTCTCTCTCTCTCTCTCTACTGTTCAGTATTTGAACTGTTACTGATCAATCATCACATCCACGTTCGAAGATCTCTGTTACTTCCATTCATAACTGGGATTTGGGGCTTTTACTTGGAGATTTCTGCAGTTTGATATTGTATTCTTTCTCTAAACTGTCATTCCTATATTTTTTTTGGGGGTTCTCTATTCGAGATTTTTCACAGTTTGAGATTTGTACTGTCACTCTAAACTTCCATCCCATCTATGAATTGAGATTCTCTCTCTTGGTTTGAGAGGCTGAGAAAGAATCACTTGAATCTTAGAGCATCTCCAACCGGCTCCGTAGGCGAGCTCCGAAGGCCACGTGGCACTCCGAATCGAAATGGGCGCTCCAACCGGCTCCGAAGGATGCTCTGAAGGCCTACGTGGCATGCCACGTAGGCCACGTGCGGCCCGGACCTCCGAAGCCCTCCACATACAACAGAGCTCCTTCGGAGCCTCCGAAGGAATAAAAAATTCTGTCTTTTTTTAAAAAACCCCCCGGAACTTCATAAATTATTTTTTATATATATCAAAACATGTACTTTTTAACAGATTTGGAGTAACTTTGGAGACTTTGGATAACTTGTAAATATATAGGGTGTTTCATGCAAATGGCTCGGATATCCCGTTCGGAGGCCGTTGGAGCTGAACCTCTCAACGAGGACGCCTCCGATGAGGTGGCAGCAAAATGTGGGCCCCACTTGCTTCGGAGGTGCTCCGAGCTTCAGAGCCGGTTGGAGATGCTCTTACCTCTAGGTACTCAAATCCCAACTTTTAATCGTAGCTCGACATGAAATTTACCCCTTTTTTGCTTTTGAATCATTCATGCCAATGGCCAACTCTGATACCAAATGAGTTCGAAGATGCATGGAGGTTGGAGTGAGGATTGAATGTTTAATTTGAATCATAGAGAGCGGATCAAATGTTTTAGAGCTAGGGCGCTGTACCAGGTAAGCCCCAAAACCGGTTTCAGACATCGTTCTGAAATAAACGCAAGATTGGATCAATAAGACTCCACTTTTGTCTCTGGAGAAAATGACTGGTGTTATATAAAGGTTGCGTTTGTATTCACCATTAGTTAAGTAAAGTAAAAAAAGTTAAGTCTTGTAAAATGTTACCTTACTATGTTTTTAGTCTAAGTGTCTACTACTAAAATTAGGACAGTCAATTAGCCTGGGCTGGCCTGATACCCGTTCGTTCACCTCAAAAAAAGTTGGGCTAAGCTTTATGTGAGCTTGGGCTAGGTTGAGTTGAGCTTGGACATGATTTCAGGCCCAAAATTGAGTTAGGGTTGAGCTCGGGCCATGTTAAACTCAACCCGTTTTAGGCCCTTGAATCCGAAATAGTGAGGGTGTTGTAGACACTCCACTTATGAAAATTTTTATTAGTTTACATTTATGATTCATAATCAAGGTTGTAAAATTTGGTTGATACGGAGTCATACCGGTCGTAATGACTCGGTCTAGGTCAACCGAATCGATACTATCCGGCGATACTGAAACATGGTCTATATCGACCGATACCTGGCGGTGTCGGTCGAGTCAACCAAGTATCGACCAATATGGTCGGGACCGATTCGATATTGGCTCTGGACTGGTGCATTGGATCCAAAGTGGTGGTTGGTGGGTTTTTTTCTTTCCACCAGTATGCACATTGCACCTACATGGTTGACCATGTGAGTAGGGTGGAGATGGGATTTTGGTGGAGTTTTGGGGCTATATAAGGTGGAGGGGGGTGCATATCTTCAAACCATCAAACCTAATTTCCTCCACTCCCTAGTGTGCCAAATAGAAGAGAGAGATAGAGATAGAGAGAGAGAGAGAACAGGAGAGAAAGAGAGAAGAGAGGAGAAAATAGAGAAAGAGAGAAGAGACGAGGAGAGAAGTGACGAGGAGAGAAGAGAGAAAGAATCAAAGGTTCCTCTCACGCTCTAGCCTCCAGGTTCCAACATGGAAAGCATTCTTCTACGAATTATGTAGCTTCCCTTAGAGCTCCAACTCTACATCCTAAAATCACTATGCAAAGAAAGGAGCCAAGTCCATTTACAAAGTTACATTGAAATCTCCATAAAAAAGAATGACCACATTTTCGAAGACAATTATCCTTGTTGAGGAAGTCCACTGGTTAGTCCCACATCGGTAAAGGGGGTACCTTACGTACGCTTTATATACCCTCTGTGGACCTCCCCTTATGATCCAGGTTTTGGGGCGTGAGGGTATCTAATATGGTATCAGAGCTGGATTCATCGTCTCCCTCCGGATGCAGACCCTTCCGATTGTGCCTTGTTCCCTGTGCTCCGCTTGAGGGGGTTGTTGAGGAAGTCCATCGGTTAGTCCCACATCGGTAAAGGGGGCACCTTACGTCCGCTTTATACCCTTTGTGGACCTCCCCTTACGATCCGGGTTTTGGGGCGTGAGGTATCTAACAATTCTAATACAATATTGGAGATTATTCCAACACCCGGATTATCCATACTTGATACCATATCATTCCATCAATTATTACAAAATACCAATTGAGATAATATGCTTGTTGTGGCATTCTTTTGAATTATTCCATGTGGCCATCATTTTCAACAAAAGATGACTCGTGCAATATCTTGAAATTCATGGAACTATATGTGAATACTTTTCAAAAATAAGCAGTGACCAAACATTTAATTTGATAAAAATGTTAGAATGTTTTCTTCCTGTCCATAAATGGCTCTAACACATTACTTTTGAAGATTATCATGAAATACAAATTATTTTTCATAGTGCTACGAATATTGGTTCACACCCTCAAAGTGGAAGCCTTATTCTTCATTCTCCATCAATCCAAATTACGAAGTGGAATTTGTGTACTTACACCTATGGGAACCTTGACGAATTTTCTATCTTCCAAAGAAGAATGGCAGCGTTGAATTGAGTATAATATGCATCAATTACAACACTTGTAAGGAAGGAACCCATTACCTTTGATCCGAGTCATCCTCTATTAGTAAGGCTTCTGTAGCATCTCCACAGTCATTTTGATCAACAAACCAATGTAGTTAAGGCAAGCCGAGGCTCTTGCCTGAGGCGAGAGGCGAGGCGAGACAAGGGCGCCTCGCCTGTATTAAGGCGAGAGCATGTATATAAGTCGGCTTGAGGCGCCCGCCTTACACCCTGAGGCGGTCGAGGCGCCCGCCTCATTTAATTAACGGTTTAGGTTGAAGCCAAATTGAATCACAACCATCCTTTCGCATGCCATTTGGGACTGAGTGTGATTCACTAGTAGGGCTAGGTGTAACGGACGGTTGTGATTCAATTTTAGCTTTAACATATCCGTTCCTATGAATTTATAACCTTAGAGGATCCCGTGCCCCTAAGAAGCACTGACACTGGTACGGGGACACGGGTACGACACGACACGGGTTCGCTGATACGGCAAATCCTAAAAAATGAGGACACGGGTACAACGGGGACACGGCAAAATAAATGAATATTTTTAAATTTATATTTTATGTATGTTTGCAATTCATATATATTTCAATAACCGAAAAAGCCTCATAGAAAACAACTAAAATAAAAATTTAATACATATTGAATCGTTATCGTTAGTTACGTCCAACCCGATTGGTAAATCGCAGACATCTCTAAATGGTATGGAAAATAACGGTTGTATTTCAGTTTTGACTTCAACCTATCTGAAACCTCAGAGGATAAGATAAGTTAAAGTCAAACCTGAATCGTAACCGTCCATCATAACCATCCTGACAAGTGAATCACACTCAAGCCCAAATGGCATGCAAAAGAATGGCTGCGATTCAGATTTGGTTTCAACCTATCTGATTTTCTGAGGTTATAATCTCAGAGGATCAAATAGGTTGAAGCCAAAACTGAATCACCACAGCTTGTAACCTGACCCTATATCGAACAGTCCATCAACCCGCAATGTCCGAGGAGTGTCCGACGAGTGTCCGGCGAGTGTCCGACCGTGTCCGGCTCCCAGAAGCACGTAGGACACGGCACATGCGTGTCCGGTGCGTGTCCGGCGAGTGTTCGACGAGTGTCGGTGTCCGACACGTGTCTGACACGGGTACGGGAGGCCTAGGGAAGTGTCCATGCTTCCTAGCCGTGCCCTGTATATTCAAATCTTCTACACAATTGAGCAAGATAACAAAGAACTCGTGATGATCGGGCAGGTTACGGTTTAAACTTTGGGGCTGTCTTCAACATTCATCATGAAGTGAGTATAATGTTGCCCATCAAAACTCTCCTCTCAGTTTTTTAATTCAGATTTTGATTTAGTTGTATAGTGTTAATAATTATTTATATGTTTACTTCACATCTTCAATTCACATTTTTTTCATCTTATTTACAAACATCCAGGCCTAGATCCCAATCTATATTATTTAGATTTTATAGTTTTTAAGAAAAGGATGATATAGATTATAGAACTCGATAATGATGAGTTTTATTGATGTTTGATGGCACATGCTGTATGATTATACAAACTTGTTTCAACTATTCATTTTATAGTGTGTGTGTGTGTGTGTATGTCTGTGTGTGTGTATTGTACACGTCTTATTTCAATCAGGCGCTCGCCTCGCCTCTCGCCCCTCGCCTCAGGCACCAGTAAGGTAGAGCGCCTTGAGTCCGCCTTAACGCTTTGACTACACTGCAACAAACATCAAAAGAAATCTCTCGGCGCAGTTCACACACCTCCAACAATATTGATTGTGATAATGAGTTCTCGGATTTCTCAGACTGGTCAGTCCGTTCTTTTTTCGAGGAAGATGAAGAAGATGAATGGTGATGCTCTTCCGTAAAGACTGACAAGTTCGGTATCATTAGTGTGTGCTTAGTCCTGTTACTTCTATATAGTATGATAAAAATATGATGTGATGAGAAGTATACTGCTGAAATATAATGCCAAAATCAATCTGTTTTCCTTCTTCAAACGTTTGGTAATATCTTTATTGTCAACATATAGCTTTGTAACTCCTGAAAAGGTTCCGTACGAAACATATCTCGCTCTAATGAAGGCCTATTCATGAGTCATGACCAAGGAATTCTCTTTGTTGTATTATCCTTAGTGAACATTGATTGCTATAATAACATTTTGACCATTGAAATATTTGGATCTAAACATCTCTCTTCAGCCTAGAGAGCAGTGTTTTTAAAATCGTATCATACCGGCTGGTTCGACTGTTGAACCGGAGGTCTAGCCAGTCCGATTTGGTTATAGGGATCGGATTAGCTTATGGCTCGGTAAAAACCGAGCGACCCGGCCGGTTATGGATGACCTGCTCCAACGGACAGGCCCTTGTCGTTTCTGATTTCCGACTGCAATACAGTGTTGCCCCTATCAAGGCCATCAACACAGCCACCGAGGTGCTGATCCCCAATTCCAAGGACCCTCAGTCGTTCAATTGATTCAGGATCTGCAGTCCATGGTTCCCATATCCCCCACTCATCCCCAGCATGTACTCGTCTCTATTCCTTTTCTTCAACAGTTACCATTTTCGTTCTTCTAGCAGCTTATCACCGTTATTACAAGGTAGGTTTGAGTGAGTAATTCCGTTGGTAAAATTTCAAATTTGAGGAAAATGAGGAATTTCTTAAAATAATAGGTGACATTAAAAATAAAAAAATATAGGGAAAAAGAAAACAAGCATTTATGTAGTCATGGGTTATGAGTCGGGGGTTTTTTGATAAAAATAAAAATTTAAGAATATTTGTATTTTTATATTCTTTAATTCTATGGTTTTTACTATCCGGTCCAATCGGTTGACCTGACGATTGAACCAGAGACCCGTGACCCGGACAATCAACCGGGTCAATGTCCGGTTCGATTCTGATAACATTGCTAGAGAGTACACCTTACCGAGAGTCCGACTGTCCGAGACACCCAACCAACAGAGTTTTAAAAAGTGGTTTTTGTGGATAGTACAATTGATGAGAAAGAATATCTACTCTAATGTTTGGGTTTGTTGCAGAAAAAATTTCTTTTATTCCTTGCAACTTTACAAGCAATTCACCAGCTAAAGCCATCATCTTATTCGTAAAATCATCATTGTTGTCACATTTTTGCTTCCCAATAAAGGGCGTAGAACTCTAAAACCCAAATCCCAAATAGTAAAACTCAAAACCTAAAAATTTATAAAGATATATTTTAGTTTTTTAGAAAAAATTTTCTTCTGATGATTTAAGATTTTTTAATTTTTTTGAATTTTTTGAAAATTCTGATGATTTAAGATTTTTTAATTTTTTTGAATTTTTTGAAAAAGCAGACCGGTACTGGTTTTGGCCGTACTGGCTACTGATCTGTATCAGCCGGTATGACCAAGGTTCTAAAAAGCGCTAGGCGCTAATCGGGCGATGGGGGGCCGCCTAGCGCCTAGGCGGGGCCTAGGCGTTTTGCCTTTTTTTAAAATTATTTTAATTAATATTTTGATATTATATAATATATATGTTTAAAAATTAATATAAGTTCAAGATTATCCCAAACTATTATTTTAAAGAACAAGTATATAACCATAATTCAAGATTGAGTGATTAACAAGAACAAAAGCAAACATGGTCCGCCTGGTCAGCCTGAGCCCGCCTAGCCAGCCTGAGCCCGCCTATACCGCCTAAGCGGTCGCCTTGCCCCGCCTAGATCGCCTAGGCGGCTGCCTTGCCCCACCTAGCTCCGCTTGGGAGCTTGGCCGCTTTTCTGGAGCACCTAGGGCCTAGGCGAGGCGGTGGGGGGCCGCCTAGTGCCTAGGCGGTTGCCTGGGCCGCTTTTTAGAACACTGAGTATGACTTAGTCAGAGGCCGGTCGATACCGGTACCGATACCCGTGTTTTAAACCTTATTCATAATTGTATACAGTGGAAGAAGAAATCCAATATTTGCTATCAATGATTATGTAAATTGTAAACAGTAAAATGTTAATTAGAAAACTATGTATTTGTTTCTAACTGTACCAATATTAGTAAGAGTTGCTATTGTTTAGAACCTCATAGCTTTTGTTGCTCTTTTATATGTCTACAATTTTTAATATTTCACCCAGACAGAGATGTTAGGTTTTAGTGAAATGATGAGATATATTGTTACATATATGTTGTAGGAGCATGGCGAATGATTGTTTTCATGAGTTTTTCCACAATGGCTCTTATTCGGGTTGACCCGAACTCAGCTCGAAATCCGAGAAGTAAAATGCGCTGAATTTGGGCCAAACATGATGGCAAGACTTTGGGCTGAATTCGGGGTTGGGAGGGCCACCTATAGTTTGGGCCGAGTTTGGGCTGAGCTTGACCGACCCAGCCTAGCCCGATTGATATTTCTAACTAAAATATGAGGTATAATATCTCATTCTACTAGTAAAGTAAACTTCGTATCAACTCATTGTGCTCGAATCTTAGTAACCCAAACCTCCTACCTTGCTTGTAGCTTCGGCTGTTAAACTCTGCTCGCAAATTCTCATCCAAAAGAGAAAATTACGAAGTGTGGGTCATTATTTCCCTTTTTATCCAATTATTTGATGGTTTACTGATCTGAGATTCATGCTTAGAGAGAGAATTTGACATATTGGTATGGTTTCTGTTGCCCTTTTTATCCAAACAATTGTCATGCATTTATTGGATTGCGTCGGACCTGGCTGTAATTCTCATTACAAGCAGAAGTAGGCCTGTAGATTGCACAAGGAGTGTTTGAATAAACATAACTAATATAATTAAGCAAGTGGGTGTTGATGAATAAACTTAACTAATATAATTACCGATATAGCAAAGTGTATTGGTGGTATAAGCAATGCCGTGACACTTTGGAGACGCTTTTGACTTGATACTAAATTGGAATTTAACTCTCCCCCACTCCTGCTTAGGGCTGGCAATTTCGGGCCTGACACGGCAGACCCGACACGAAGTTAGCGGGTTTGGGTCAGGGCTAAACGGGTTCAGGTCGTAAACGGGTCGACACGATAGACCCGTTTAATAAACGGGTCGGGTCCGGGTTTAGGGTCTGGACACGGTAGACCCGGGAAGACCCGTTTAGTATTCAACGGGTCGGGTCGGGTCTACCCACAATCCGATACTTTAATATATAATACCAGCGAGTCTTTCGGGTCGGGTCGAGTCGGATCGGGTCAACTGAATAGACCCGGGTGCTAAACGGGTCTTATCGGGTCTACCCGTTTATAAGCGGGTCGGGTACGGGTTTAGGATCTAGACATGATTAGTTAAACGGGTCGGGTCTGGGTCTAGGGGTTTCGGACACGACACGAACCCGACACGACCCGACCCATTGCCACCCCTACTCCTGCTCCCTCTCTGCGTGTTGGTTACTTAGGGTGGAACCTCATGATCTAACTCATGATCTAACCATATATCTCCTACCTCCGACCGTGGCCGGCCAAGCCCCTACCTCGCCTCCACAAGCTGAACAATTGTTGTCTCCTACGCCGTCGGGAACGCACCCTCATCTCTACCTCTGAGGACGGCCAGACATTGCTTCCCTCCGAGAGCCACAAGGGAACACTGCCCTCATCTTGTTCGTCCTCTGTTGTTTCTGTATTTCTTACCACTCTAAGTTCTTATATGATTTGTTTTTTTTTGGATCGATTCTGTATGTTGATGTATGATGTTTCTGTATGTCTCTTACTCTCTATTTGCTTCTACCAATCAATAAACAAAAGCATATATATGAATTTTGAATTGGGTGTTTAAGGCTTTCGTTGCCATCATTGGGAATCTGACAAATTGGGTTTCAAATGGGGGTTTAAAATCTGTGGTTTCATTAAAACTTAGGGGGTTTAAATTTGGCTTCAATTTGGGAACCCTGTCCTCTTCTAGTCAATGTTCGAATCAGGGGTTTATTTGAGAAGTACACAATGCCCAATTTGGGGTTTCATGGAAACCCTAGATAAGGTCCAAATTGAGGATACTTAATTAGGAAATATTTGAAGTATGCTATGGATCATTCTAATATATCAGCACTTTGACATTATTCCCAAGTAATTTTAAAGATTTAACATATCTATATGTATATGTGCGAAATTAGTCTGCCATGAATTATTTTATTATACCAGCCCTTAAACTTCAATACAATTCTCTCACTCATCTCTTTAGGTTAGAGAGTAGGAATAAAACTGTCGTATCAAAGTCCAATCCAAATAATTTTGTTATTGTTCAATTTTTATTTCGAGATTACTGAGATAAGTGCTTAAAGATTGGGATGTATCTGTTGTTTTATGCATGAAAACATGGGCAGTGATGAATGATAACATCTGCAAATATGAATCTTTTTGAACAAAATGATGAAGTCAAAGAGGGAATCAACAAAAGAAGAAGAAAGTGATGTTTTTACTGGCATAGCCTACTATCACTAGATGGATGATGTCAGTTAATAATGTTATAGTACATAAGTTCAAAAATAAGTGAAACAAAAAAGCGCCAACGAAATGAGCATGGACACGAATATGTTATGACACTACCACAAGGGATAGTGCTGCATATCACAACTGCGGATGAATGTATCAACGTTTGAGTTGTAGGTAGATTGCTTCGAAATAGAGGGTTCTTAATGGATATATATCAAATTAAAGTTGAAGAACAACTGGAGGTATTTATGCTTAACTTGGACAAAATGTTAGAAATCACACTAACAGTATTCGGTTGTATAAATATCAGTGTAGTCAAGACGTCAAGGCGATGCTTAGGCGATTTGGTTTGCCTAGGCGAGGCGAGGCCTAGGCGATAAAAATTAAATATATTAAATAAATATAAGTCATATATCTACATGAGTAATTTGTGATTTTATGCATAATAAAATTTAATTTCTAGAGATAGATATGGTCGAAATAATACTATTTGATAATGAGTATGATTCAGAGCGTATGGTAAGCTACAAAACCATTATTATTGCATCAAATAGGAATCATGCGTCAACCACAATAATTATACGTTGCAAATATTAATCACATATCAGCAAGAGCAACATAACCCTATTATAGCCATAAATTCAAACAAATAACATAAGCATAAATATAACCATATTAGATAATCTATTATTTTTGGAACATTTCACAACCACGTATAAAAAAAAAAACAATTAAAATTATTCATCTAAATCACCTAGCCATCTACATCATCGTCACTTTTGTATGAATAATCCTTATATATCTCTTTCGACTTTTTCTTCTTCAAATTCTGAGAACATGGATGCAATAGTTTTATTTTTCCATTAATGATGCATGTTGTTAACCATCGATAAAGTAACATGGACCTATAAAACCGAATGAGATCTAAGAAAACTCAATATGAACCCGACTAATTTTTTTTTTTTTAAAAAAACCAATTACAAAACATGGTGGCCTAGGCGGCCGCCGAGGCTCCCAAGAGGTGGCCTAGGAGGCCGCCTAGACTCCACCGCCCGCCTTGCCATGGCCTAGGCGATCGGGGGTCCAAACCGCCTAGGTGACGCCTTGAATACACTGATAAATATGTGGAAAGCATTAGTCGACAGTTGACACGTTTATTGTTGTTTAGAGTTAATTAACCGTTTTAGTACATGATTTCATGAAACAGGCTAATGTAAAAGTCACCAAGATGCTTATATGGATTTGAGGTAAGCAAGTATTGCCTATATCCCACGTTACAGAAAACTAGGTCTGTGTTGGAGCAATAGATGATACACATATTCTAGCACACGTGCCTATTGCTAAGCTTGTTCATTTCCTTTTAAAAAGGGTGCTATATACAAGAATGCCATGGATGCATGTAAATTGGACCTCAACTTTCAATTTGCATCTCCTTTCTTTGTTGAAATAGTAGTGGTAACCAAAGAGGTTTGCTGGAATTGCTACAAGAAAAGCACCCACTTGAATTGATGGAAAAGCATAAAAAATTGGACTGTGTAATATTGAAACAGCTTTGAATTGTGTACATTTGAAAATAATACTTCATGTCTCATCTTTGGCTTTTGATGTGTATATCTCTATTTTCACATCCTTTGGCTGGCACCCTTGGCCTTTGGTGCCCGTAATTTATGATTCCTTTCACTGTTCTAAAAAGCGGTCCGGGCGGCCGCCTAGGCGTTTTAGGGGGTTGGCCGCTCTGCTTCAGCATTAAGCGGCACTGCAGGCGGGTCGAACAAAGGCGGGCGCCTAGGCGGGTTCCAAGCAGGCTCCTGGTAGGCGGGCAATAATTTTTCATAAAACCCCGACTCCACTCGATCCCCTCCTCCCTTTTCACTACATAACTAGATATCCTAGATATCCCAAAAGCTTCAAAGCTGCTCTCTTTCCCCTGCCTCGCAGTCAACCCTGACCCCACCCTATCCCCTCCTTCCTTTTCATAAAACTTTTATATTTAGATCGGTTGTTTTGATGTTTGCATATGTAAAACTTTCTATTATTGTTTTTTAATATAGAATTATGAATTTATATATATACATACATATAGAATATATATAATATATTTTATATAGGTGGATGCCCGCCTTTTTCTCCGGGCGCCCGCCTAGTCGTCCGCCTTCCGCCTTGAAACCACTTGACCGCCTGCCTTCCACCTTCCGTTTTTTAAAACATTGATTCCTTTTGTTGTCTTTTGATGTGTATATAATAGTTACAACATATAAAACCTGGAGGTTTTTGCATATAAAACGTGGAGCTGTATACAGCATATAAATCCTCTAGTTTAATGTTGAAGAGCATGATGGGAGGAATTGGTTTTTAATAAAAACGTATAGTAGGAGGCCTGATGGTTTTTTTAATTTTTATTTTCTGTTCATTATAACATTCCAAAGCACATTCACAGGTTTCTAACAACTGCTATTTGAATGAGCCAACTCTTCATTTTTGGTGCTACTACTGCTGAGGCGTACAACTTATATTTCCCTAAAACCATGATATCTTTCTGACTTGCATAATAGATTTAAGAAATTTCACCTGAACCATCAGTTGCATGAGCAATCTACTAGTTCCAATGCTGCAGTTCCTATTTTCCTGTTTGGTTGATGGCGCACAATTCAAGCTGTTCTGTCAAGCTACTTGCAAAAAAGCTTATCTTTGCCTGTTTAAGGTTCCAGGTTCCGTGTCATGACATGGTATGAGAAAAAAACTATGGTGGCTAGCAGCGACGGTCACGACGTAACAGGTGATCAATGATGGTGAGGCACAGTGTGGTGGCACTTGTGGTGGTTATCAATGATGGGCGGCAGTGGCGGGTGCTGGCGATTTACTTTACTTAACCACTGCTTATCCATACATGGTTATCAAAGTAAAGTAATTTTTTTCTATAGTGAATACTAACAAGGAGAAGTAAAGTTTGAGAACTTTACCTCACCTTTACTTTACTAGAAAAAATCTACTTTACTACTGGTGGATACAAACATGGCTGGGTATCACTTCCTATTCTTGAGCCCTTTCTTAGGTTTCACTAGATGGATCTGAACCCTGCCTGGATGGTTAGGTTTCTGTCCTTTCCATACTCTTGGATTCACAATTCTGTACTTATTCTTGTGATGGGGGTGTCTTCATGGTTCTTCAATGCTATTCTTGATGTTTTATCTTTCTATCTCTCTCTCATGTTTGTTCATAGCTCTTTGTTTTTTCTTTTTGCAGTTTGTGTCGCTGGAATTTGAAGAGGAAACATGTATCTTTCTCTTCCTCACTTTACTTGTTTACCGTCTATTTTTCTTCCAGGATTTTTTTTGGGTTCTTTCCAGTATGTTTTCTTTCGTATGACCGGTTATATGTATGTATGTATGTATAAATCTATTTGTGTGTATATATGTATGTATGTAAAAACGAATGGTTCATATTGTTTGTTTGCTGGCCGTTTCGGCTTCCAATTTTTATTCACAGCACTGAACCAGATTTTCACAAGACCCATGCCCAAATATTTGGCTTCAATTTGCCATCTGGATTGAATCTCCTGCTTATTCTTTGTGGCTTTAAGTATTGCATGTGACTGGCTTTGTGTTTTATGTTTCAATATCAAAGGATGTGTGATACTGGTCCTATTTAGCTAGTCATTGTTCGTCTCAGTATCTTTCCATCTATCTTACCATTTGATGAATCAAATTGAACCGGCCTAAGTTCAACATATACTGGTCCTATTTAGCTAGTCATTGTTCGTCTCAGTCAACAGAGCCATAAATTCTCTCTGTGAGCTGCAACATTATCTTTTCTGTGGGCAGCAAACTCCACTTCTGTGCATCTATATCATGCTGGGGACACACACACTGATTTTTCTGAAAGTTCATACCGAGTGTAGTCTTACTATCTGCCTATCTGGCACGTTCTCTTGTTGATTGTTTGTTCTAGCTCTATTTGGGTTGCCATGTCTTGGGTTCTTTTTGGGCATATTCATATTATTCTAATTGCTAAATCATTGGTGCTAATGGTTAGAATCATTGATGTTAAGCTGGATGGATTTCTGCCTACCATGAACGGTCTGTCTTCATGAAGTTTCACCTTCAGGGAAGAGAGATCTTTGGTCATGTTGATGGCAAACAGCCCGAACCAAAACGAAGGATGATCCCATCCCAAATCCTATAAAAATTATTACGTTGTGGAGAATATCGTGGTGGCTCTAATATCTTAGTTAATTATCTTTCTATTTGCTGTCGTAATGCGGACACCATGCCTTCTTTCACTCGTGTTTACACTTGTCGTCAAAGGAGGACAACCCACCTTGGCACCCGGTGTCACTCTGGTTGGAGTATTGACATGCCCACTTGCACTGGAGCCCAGCGCTATGGCCCAACACCTTTTTTTATTTTAGTTTATTTTCGGATCTATTTATTAGTTAAATTTTTGCACTTGTTATTTTGGTTGTTTGGACTTGTTTTAGTCCATCACCCTCTAAATTAGTAGGATGACCACTTAAGACAACTTATACCTGGCCATCTAAAGATACTTTTGGAAAATAAATGTTTAACCAATTCTAAATCTCTAGGAAATTTCTAACTTTTACTTATAGAACTTTTGAATATACATGAAATAAATTAAAATAAAGAATGCGCAAATCTAAGCCATTCTGGCTGGCATCATAAACCTTCATGATATCTTGAAAGTTCCCTTTATGTGAGTTTGGACTTCCTATGCAGGCTTGACATGACAGAAGGCACATATGTTGATATTGTTCCAGATCTAACAGAATCAGTGGAGCAATTAAATTTGGAGACAACTCCGATGACATCCATTCGTGATGAACAAATTGATCCAGTAGGTATGACTTTGTGGGCCTGCTATATTTTCGGACTGAATTACTCAATTTCCTCATCCTTTTGAGGCTATATTGATATTGTTGCTCATGAATGAATTCTGAACTCAGTTGAATATGAGGTGTCATTCTTCACTGATTTGTATTTTTGGTCCCTCATTGAAACATTACAATTTACCTTTCAGGTTTTTAGTACTGCAAGAATCATCTGAGTAGGTAGTAGATTTCAATTTATTGTATTGATCCAAATATCCAATATATAGGACTTCAATATGCTTATGATTTTATTTATGACAAACCTGCCTTTTTCTGATTCTTTAGTGTTGGTACGTCTTGAATTGTATTAAGTTCCTTTCTTGATCTCGTGGCATCTATGTTGTCATGTGAAGGTAATGCCACCATTTTGTGTTGACACGTGGTCCGTCTAACACGAACTTCAAAACATTTCAAGTAAAACACTTTAATTGATTTTTACATTACCATGTTGTTTGGCACACATGCTTTACAATCTAAGTATATGATATTTTTTGGTCAAGTTCTCCTTTTATAGCTAATTGCTTAATTGGTAATAGTTTGAGTCTTTTTCAGAATAAGGGACAAACCAGGGGAAGTTCCTTGGCCTGAAAAATAAGAGCACCCCTCAAGATTCTCTCTCTCTCTCTCTGTGTGTGTGTGTGTGTGTGTGTCCACAACCATCAAGTCATGTCCCATCTACTTGGGGCCGGATATATGAATCCTTCTTCTCCATTCATTTCTATTTAGGGCTATCTTTGTTGTCAATGAAAGTTTTTCCATGTTTTTTCTAACAACTTCCAGCAATGTTATTATAGGGCTTCCCCTCCTCCTTGGACCTTCCACACTAATGTGGGACCCTTTCCTTGTCAGGTCCATCTCTGCCCTACATTGTACATATTCAAACCATCTTAATCTGTTCTCTATTATCTTATCCTCAATTGGTGCCAATCCAACACTATCTATAAGACTATAATACACTTATTCCTCACTCTATCCCTCTAAGTTTTTCCACACATCCACCTCAACATCCTTATTTCTACCACGCTCATCTTATGAGTTTGAGATCTCTTTTAAGGACCAACATTCTGAACCATATAGAATTGCAACTCTTATTGTTGTCTTGTAAAATTTGTCCTTAATTCTTAAAGGCATGAGTCGATCACATAGCACTCCCAAGACCCTTCTCCACTTCATCCAATCAGCTCTAATCCTATTGGATTTATCATCATCTATCTCTTCATTCTTCTGTATGACAGGCCCAAAATACTGAAAAAAATCACATTGTTTCTTTGAATTAAAATCCCAACCTATTTTGAATTAAAAGCAAAACCTGAACTATGTAACTTGTAATCTCTCATACTAGTGGAGGCCCTACTGGAGGGGCAAGGTTCTAAATATTGTAACTTTTAATCTCTCATACAAGTGGATCTCCATTATCGTTGTTGCAAGTTTTTTTTCACTCCGGTCTAGGGGATTTTCCATTACATTTGGTATTCTTGTGTGTGATTGCTTGATATTTGGATTCTCTATGGTATGATCTTGGCATACTCGATCATCAACTTCTTCGTTTTGCTTCTGCTGTCTGCACAACACCCTAATTAGGCAAGGTGGAAGCATATTGCAGCCAATTATATAAAGGTTCCCCCAAACATGGGATCCTTCAAAAGGAAAGAGAAAAATTAAGAGGCGCATATAAGTTAATTTCATGGTAATCTGATTTAATAAAAGGGAAAAGAAGGTCAGCCTATCTGTAGGGTTTCACATGATACACACGTCAGTCTATCAAACACCGACCTATAATGGAGTTCTTTTCCATTATTTTTATTTTATTTTCAATTTCATCTTATATTCCTTCAAGTCAATCTCTATATTTGATGTTTTGCTACTTTTGAATTTTGACCAGTACTTAGATATTGAAAGTGGATTATTCCTGAGAAATATTAGAGATGTTAGTGCTGTTTATACAATTTTAGCTAGTACTGCTGCTATAGATCCCATTAATTGATCTCTAGGCTTAATGTTGTGGCCTATATTTCATACATGATACACACGTCAGTCTATCATCCGCCGACCGATAATGGAGTTCTTTTCCATTATTTTTATTTTATTTTCAATTCCATCTTATATTTCTTCAAGTCAATCTCTATATTTGATGTTTTGCTACTTTTGAATTTTGACCAGTACTTTGATATTGAAAGTGGATTATTCCTGAGAAATATTAGAGATGTTAGTGCTGTTTATACAATTTTAGCTAGTACTGCATTTCAGACTGCAGATTTTTCAAATTTGGAGAGCATAACGCGGGAAATCTCGATGTTGATCACTCATCCTTCTAATTGTAATCGAATTTGAGATGATCATGCGTCATATAGAAGCATGAAAAAATGACACCTTCATATTTAAAGTATTAAAATGGATTCTTTAAGGAACAGTTGGTCTCTAATGCCATTGTAAGTCACTCTTTTTTTTAATGTTACTCGAACTTTGTAAATTTATAATAATGAAATGAAAACTATGGACCTGTCAAGTTAAGAAAACGACATACATTTTACACAGAAAATCATTTTTTTAATATCAAGATTTTATTTATTTTCACTTTGAAACCAGTTTACTTCCGTTACCCCAGGTTAACAACCAACCTGCATGATAGAATAATCAACTCTTACTGCAGTGTCCTATGCCCGCAATACAATTATACAACAACAATGATAACATCATAACACCCAATCCTTTCCCTGTAATGTAAATCATAGGCAAGTCATACCATGGGATTTTATGATGAAACTTGAGCTCTAAATATATGAGCTTATGAGGACATTTTTCAATGCCATTTGGCCTAGATGTCTTTAACGAACCAATAGAGCACGACCGCCTCTACACATTTCAATGGGCTTAAACTTGTTATGTGAATCTGATGCGACACAAATGCGGGGATGGTAATGTCAGTAATTGATTGAGCAAGCAGGGCTTGACTTTAATTTTGATACCAAGCGGGAAAATTAGTTCAAATAAATAACATGGGCATATGCGTTGGGAACTACTGTCACAATGCCAATCGCTCTCGATTTCAGGTGATAAAGAACAATACTTAAAATTTCCGGCTAATAGTCCTACTCGCAATATCTAGATTAGCAACGCTACGGGCAGGTGGAACACTCAATCTCACGAATGTGGGTAGCAGTCGGCAATGATAATATACTAGAGATTCAATTAATTGGCGTCTACCGGAAACACCTTATCGGACGGAAAACATACCTACTGAGGGTTGTGGGGGGCCTCAGGGATCTCAACTGGCGGCGGGATCGATGATGATGCAGAGTCCTCGGGTTGAGCCGGGGCTTGAGCGAGGGCCCGTAGTGCTAGTATGTTGGGATGTACGGGCGCGCCGGGATGCCACCGTTGATGGTTCTCCGAGATTCCCAGTCGTGCTTCCGCGTCTTTGGCGACGAGGTAGGTGATGCGCTCCACGTACTCCTTCACGTTCTCGCCGGCGCTGAACCGGAAGTTGAGGAAGGGAGACCGGATATCGAGGAAGCCGTCTTCGTCGTCGATCAGGCCGTGATCAACATCTGGATCTGCCATGCCGTCATGCCGAAGGGATTTGGAACGGTGGGGAATCCGATTGGATTGCGAGAGAGAACCGGGAGGGAGAGGGGGTCGGGCGGCAAAGATGGAGAGGGGGGTGTTCGGGTGGGCTGCAGGGAAGGGGAGGGGAGGGGGTGGGGTGAGGCCGGTCGGGTAGGAGTGGAGGGAGGGGCTCGGGGTGGTGGCACAGGGTGGTGGTAGGGATCGGGGGACCGGCGGAGGGAGGAGGGAGGGGGATTGGGGTGACCGGCGGAGGGAGGGAGGAAGGAGGGGGGGGGGGATCGGGGTGGCCGGCTGCACAGGGGCAGGGGCAGGGGTCGGGTTGGGCGGCAAGACCGGGAGGAGGGGGAGGGGGTCGGGATCGGGTCGGGCCGGCAGTGCCAAGGGGGGTGGGGGCCGGAAGGGCGGCACGGGCAGGAGGGGGAGGGGGTCGGTCGGGTGGGAGAGGAGAGGAGAGGAGAGGAGGGGGTTTGGGAGGGGAGTGCGGCACCTGGGTCGGGCCGGTCGGGTGAGAGGAACGGAGGGAGGGGAGCGACGGCTGGAACGGGCGGCAGTGGTGGCTGGGAGAAGAGCGATAGGGGGAGGGGGCCAACTAGGGTTTCACACACTAGTCTGGACCTAGGGTTTCACACGCCTAGGGTTTGGGTTTGGGGTTTCACACGCCACACCCTGGTTCTCTCAACACACATGTGGAGGAACACGAAAATTTTATTATTCATTCAATGCCATTACATGATCCATGGGCAGGCCTATATAAAGGCCTGCGACAGCAAACGAAAGTCCCTGGAAATCGAGGTGGGACTAAATAACATAATGCAAAAAAAAAACAAATGAAAACATCCATGATGATGCTGACTGTCTGATCAGAGCCATAGGCTCAGGTGGCGCCTCCTGCGCTGGTACACGCGCCATGGGAGCTGCTCGATGTCCCCATCATTCTCCCGGGGTGGGAGAGAGCTCGACTCCGTCAAGTAAGGCTCGGTGCGGCTCTCGTATAGCTCCAGCAGGTCCGGGTCAAGCCGTTGCAGTTCTTCTCGCTCCACCCATATATCCTCAGAAGGAGGTTTTCCTTTCCAGCGGATCAGGTACCTCCGGGTTCCACCGTGTCTACCAGAGACAATCTCGTCATCTAGAATTTTATCAATGCCGTCTGCTGTGGGATTTGGGATATTTTGGGGGAGTGGAGGTAAGGAGGTGCTCTCAAAAACAGGGTCCAAGGTAGGCTCGTCTATCAGAGGGTTACTAGGGTTGAAATTTGGGCCCTTGTAGGCCACTAAATCTTCAATATTGAAAGTCGGACTAATGCCAAAACCCTCAGGTAGGTCGATAACATAGGCATTGTCATTTATCTTCCTTAGGATCCGAAAGGGGCCGGCACTGCGTGCATGTAGTTTCTTAACAGTCCCCGGGGGAAACCGTTCCGGGCGGATCCGGACCATCACATAATCCCCGACGTTACAAGTTTGAACTCGTTTTCGGGCATCGGCTCGTAATTTATAGTCAGCATTGCTTTGCTCAATCTTATTACTGATTTCTTTATGTAATTCATGCATGTGTGATGCAAATGCAGATGCAGACTCCGAGACCCTATGATGACCAGCCATGGGAATGAGATCTATTGGTTGCCTAGGCTTAAAACCATGGACAATTTCATATGGACTCATGCCGGTAGTTCTATTAACAGATGAATTATATGCAAACTCGGCAATGGACAGTTTGAGATCCCAACTCCCGACATGTTCACCTACCAGGGTTCGCAGGAGGCTTTCCAGACTCCGGTTGACCACTTCCGTTTGACCATCAGTCTGTGGGTGGAATGCGGTAGAGAATTGAAGCTTGGTGCCCAATTTGTGCCAAAGGGTCTTCCAGAAAAAACTAGTGAACTTGACATCCCTATCGGACACAATGGTCTTTGGTAGCCCGTGTAGCCTTACAATGCCATCAAAGAATATTTTGGCAACTCGAGACGCATCAGAGGTCTTGGAACATGGTAGAAAATGGGCCATCTTGGAGAAGCGGTCGACCACCACTAGAACTGAATCGTGCTTTCTGAGGGTCTTGGGGAGACCGAGCACGAAATCCATACTGATGTCTTGCCAGGGGCAGTTGGGAACCGGCAGTGGTGTATACATGTCGGTATTTTGCTTTTGTTGCTTGGCCAACTGGCAGGTGTGACACCGACTCACATGTTTAGCGACATCTCGCTTCAGACTTGGCCAGAAAAATCGATACTCGAGGGCCTCGATGGTTTTGTTAATGCCAAAATGGCCAGCAAGACCACCCGCATGAAGCTCCCAAATAAGGAATTCACGAAGGGATGTTCGGGGGATGCACAGCCGACGGCCATGGAAGAGGTACCCGTTTTGCATGAGGTACCCGTCTATTTCTTGAACTGTACCGTCTACTAGTGCAGCATAGACTTCACCGAAATCGAGACAGGACTCGTACTCAGCTCTCAGTCTTTCAAAACCTTCGACCGAAGCGGTCAACTTAGACAGAACGAACATGCGACGACTGAGGGCGTCGGCCGCCTTGTTTTCTACTCCCGCTTTATGGCGCAGGGTGAAAGTGTAGTCCTGGAGGAACTCAGCCCAGCGACCATGCCGTGCGTTAAGCTTCTTCTGTGAGTAGATATACCGCAGGGCCTCATGGTCAGAATAGATAACGAACTCTTGCGGGAGCAGGTAGTGTCGCCAGTGGCGAAGCGACTGGATCACCGCATAGAATTCCTTATCATAAGTGGAGTATCGCTGTCGAGTTTCATTCAACTTCTCGCTAAAATACGTGACAGGATGACCTTCTTGGGAGAGGACGCCCCCAATGCCGATTCCGGAGGCGTCACAGGCCACTTCAAAGACTTTGGTGAAATCTGGGAGGCGCATCACAGGGGCCTCAACTATTCGCTTTTTGATTTCCAGAAAAGCCCTAGTGGCAGCACTCGTCCACTCAAACTCGCCCTTTTTTAGACAGTCTGTGATTGGGGCCGTAATGGTACTGAACCCCTTGATGAATCTCCTGTAAAAGGTGGCGAGACCGTGGAAGCTCCGGACATCCCGGATGTTCTTGGGTTCAGGCCACTCTTCAATTGCGCGGACTTTTTCCGGGTCGACAGAAACCCCGTTGACAGACAACAAAACCGAGGAAGTGGACTTGGGTGGCAAGAAAAGTGCATTTTTTTGGATTGGCAAATAGCTCTTCCTTCCTTAGTACAGCGCAGATTTGCCGAAGGTGGTCTAAGTGCTGTGCTTGGGACTGGCTATAGATGAGTATGTCATCAAAGTACACCACAAGGAATTTTCCCATAAAAGGGCGGAGTACTTGTGTCATCACTCTCATGAAAGTGCTCGGCGTATTGGTCAGCCCAAAAGGCATAACCATCCACTCGTACAATCCGTCCTTGGTCTTAAACGCCGTCATCCACTCATCTCCCGGGCGAATGCGAATTTGGTGGTAACCTAGGAAGCACCGATACGGATACAGGGATACGGATACGGGGATACGTGGATTTTTAAAAAACTAGGATACGCAGTACGGCGGGGATACGTTTGTAATTATATATATATATGTATATATATATAATATTAATAATTAAATATAATAATTTTTGTGCTAGAATATGAATAGTAAATAGTTTGAAAACAATTGTACCTTCAATTCGTCCAGCAGAAGAACAGCAATGTGGATTTCAGCCAGATTCTTAGGGTTTCGACCGAAATCGTCAAGGTTTCGGCGACTGAAACCCTAACAATCCGAGCGAATCTCACTCAAGGCTTTGGATTTTTAAAAATACCCTTCGATCATGCCTACAATCATGTGATTTGAAAAAAAAACAGAAAAAGTAACTGTGCTTTCAATCCGTCCAGCAGAAGACCAACAAGGTGGGTTTCAGCCTAATTGTTAGGGTTTCGGCGGCCGAAACCCTAACAATCCGAGCGAAACTCACTCGAGACTTTGGATTTAAAAAAAAAAACTTCGATCATGCCTTCAATAATGTGATTTGAAAAAAAAAATCCAGAAAAGCAACTTTGCCCTTCAATCCGTCCAGCAGAAGACCGGAAAGGTGGGTTTCGGCCGAAATCGGCAAGGTTCGGCGGCCGAAACCCTAACAATCCGAGCGAAACTCAGTCCGTCCAGCACAAAAGAAGAAGAAAAGGAGAAGAAAAAAAAACCCGAGCACTGGTCGTCGTCGCCTGGTTGGTGTGGTCGCCTCGTCGTCACCTGGTCGGTGTGGTCGCTGCCTCGTCGTCGTCACCTGGTTAGTGTGATCGCCGCCTCGTCGTCGCCTGGTTGCTCCCCCTCTCTCGCTCTCCAATAAGGTCGGCCACAAGATCTCAATCTGAGCGATCTGAGGTTAAGTTATAACCTAAAAAAAACCACAGCCATCTGTTACACCAGTTGACGTGGCATCCAATTAGTGCGATTCACCAGATGGGTTTGACCCATTATCACTTACACCCCCTCATGTTTAAAACCCTACAAATCCCCCCCTTCATTCTGAAAAATACACCATTTGCACCCCCTCCAGGTTTTGTTTTGGGTTTTTTTTTTTTTTTTGAGAAATCCCTCTCAGTGAATGGGGGGGGGGGGGTCCGGCCTAGACCCCTACCAGTGCATTAGAATCAAAAAAAAGGAAGAAAAAACCATACAGCGGAGACAAAAAAATCAAAACAGATTACAGATTATGTTATCTAACTGCTCTAGCTCTTTGCCTTGGAGGACAACTTTCCACTGCAACAGCTCTGTTTTGGGTTTTCAAACTATAAGGAGTGTAAGTGATCATCAGTCATAATGCAGGGGGTCTGTGTAATTTACCCTATATAATATATATGTATAATATTATATATTTAGACCCAATACGTATCCCCAACGTATCCGGCCGTATCCCCGACGTATCGAGCCGTATCCCCAGCGTATCGGGCCGTATCCCCGACGTATCGAGTCGTATCCCCGGCGTATCGGGCCGTATCCCCAACGTATCGGGCCCGTATCCCCGCCGTATCAGATATTTTTTTTTTGTTTTTTTTAATTCCGATACTTGGTAGCCGTATCGGATATTTATCCCGCCGTATCGGGCCGTATCGGAGTATCGGGAAGTATCCGATACGGGTACGACACCTGTTTTGAAGTATCGGTGTATCCCAGGTGGTAACCACTCTTCAAGTCAACTTTGGAGAAAACTGTGGCTCCAGACATCAGGTCAACAGATCATCCAAGCGAGGGATAGGGAAACGGTATTTGACCGTTATCTTATTGATGGCACGGCTGTCTACGCACATGCGCCAGGTTCCATCCTTCTTGGGCGTAAGCAGAGCTGAAACCGCGCAAGGACTCATGCTTTCTTTGATGAAACCCTTCTTCAATAATTCATCAACCTGCCGTTTCAACTCGGCATGTTCTGTAGGGTTCATTCGGTAGTGGGGCAGGTTGGGGAGGCTGGCTCCAGGAACCAAGTCGATGGCGTGTTGTATGTCACGCATCGGAGGTAGTTGGTCTGGGAGGTCCTCAGGGAAGACATCAACGAACTCTTTCAGTACTGGGGCAACCTCTAGGGGAATAACTTGGGTGGACTCTTTAGGAACTTCCCGGGTTGCAAGGATCATGATTGGAGCCCCCTTTTCCAGCTCGATGCTCAATTCTTTGGCACCGATATAACTAACGCTGCTAGTCTTCTTGGCGGAGGGGGTGGACTTTTGTGCGGGTGGACTTTTGTGCGGGTGGACCATTCTTGGGCTGAGAGGGTAACAGTTTAATTTTCTTGCCTTCATGTTCAAATAGGCACATGTTGGATCGGCCGTAGATGAGAACATCATTATCGAAAAGCCAAGGCCGTCCTAGTATGACTTGACCCACATCCATAGTCAAAACATCACACCAGATCTTCTCCTGGTAGGTATTGAAGTTTATGGGGACCAAACATCTTTGCTTGACCTCCATTGCCGTAGAGTTGATCCAGGAGACTTGGTATGGTCGGGGATGGGGAACTGCCTTCAACCCAGTCTTGGAGATCACGGCAGACGAAACTGCGTTAACGCAACTTCCACTGTCGATGATCACTTTGCAGTTCTTATCTCCGATTCGGGTAAAGGTATGAAAGATGTTGGTACGCCTCCAATCATCTTGTTCTTTGGACTGGGACAGCGCACACCTTACAACGGCCAACTCAGTGGGTGCTGTGCGCCTAAGACAACCTAGAGTGAAGTCATCGCCCTCTTCATCGAAGTCTCCTTTATCATCATCAGCTTGGTTTACGAACCCATCCATGTCTGACTCCAGGGCCTCAACAGGTGTGCCATCAATGATGTTGATTTTGACGGGGCTGGGGCAGTTTGCAGCCACGTGCCCATAGCCCTGGCACTTGTAGCATTTGATGAGGGGACTGACCTTGGAAAAGTTTCTCTCAGGGCCCTTGCCACGACTGTCCCTTTCATTGTTCCGACTCGGGGGGTCTGACTTTGGTTGGGATTGGGTGGGATAAGGCCGACTCGGATAATTACTCGGGAAGGGACGAGGGGCATGACTCCGGGAATCACCCCTGTGAGGGTGGCTAGATCGGAAGCTATCAAGATCTTGGACTAGGGCGTACGCCCTTTCTAGCTCGGTGATATCACGAGCAAGGAGCTCATTCCTCAGGTCTTTTCTCAACCCCGATCGAAAACGGGATAGGACCTGGACGGGGGTTTCGGTTCCCAAGACATTTCAGCGAGTCAAGAACTCATCGAATTTGGCTACATAGTCCTTGGCGGATTTGTTGCCCTGGGTGAATTGGTGTCACTGGTCCAGAAGGCGGGCTTGATATGACGGAGGCACATATTTGCCTTTTAACTCATTCTTCATCGCGATCCAATTATCGATGGGGTCTTAGGTTCGGGCAACTCTCAGTGCCTCGACGTTGGTCCAGTATTGACTGGCAGGTCCACTCAGTTTCATTGCGGCGAAACGGACTTTCCTTGGTTCCGTTAAGGGATACCAGGCAAAATATCAGTCCATGGATTGGAGCCAGTCCAAGAAAAACTGGGGATCATGCCTGCCATCGAAGGAGGGCACTTCTAGCCTGATGCTCCGGAGATATTGTTCATCCGGATCTTGATGATTTTGCCAGGTTGGCCGAAAGTCTTGAGGGTCCAGGGGTGGTGGAGTCCGTAGTGGAACTTGGTCCAGACGGTCAAAACAGGCTTCCGTATCACGCTGGTAAGCAGCAAAGTTCTGGTTCATGGTGGCTATCCCTTGAGCTAGCTCGGTAAATGTCCTGGACATTGTGTCGGGATCCATGTTGAAACTGTCCGACTCGCTACTCTCCTAACAGGTATGGCCTACCTCTACGGGTTGGCATGCACAATTAAAATGATGCTTAATGAATGCTAAGTTCGAATGCAATAACCATGCTCTGATACCAGAAATGATGCGACACAAATGCGGGGATGGTAATGTCAGTAATTGATTGAGCAAGCAGGGCTTAACTTTAATTTTGATACCAAGCGGGAAAATTAGTTCAAATAAATAACATGGGCATATTCGTTGGGAATTACTGTCACAATGCCAATCGCTCTCGATTTCAGGTGATAAAGAACAATACTTAAAATTTCCGGCTAATAGTCCTACTCGCAATATCTAGATTAGCAACGCTACGGGCAGGTGGAACACTCAATCTCACGAATGTGGGTAGCAGTCGGCAATGATAATATACTAGAGATTCAATTAATTGGCGTCTACCGGAAACACCTTATCGGACGGAAAACATACCTACTGAGGGTTGTGGGGGGCCTCAGGGATCTCAACTGGCGGCGGGATCGATGATGATGCAGAGTCCTCGGGTTGAGCCGGGGCTTGAGCGAGGGCCCATAGTGCTAGTACGTTGGGATGTACGGGCGCGCCGGGATGCCACCGTTGATGGTTCTCCGAGATTCCCAGTCGTGCTTCCGCGTATTTGGCGACGAGGTAGGTAATGCGCTCCACGTACTCTTTCACGTTCTCGCCGGCGCTGAACCGGAAGTCGAGGAAGGGAGATCGGATATCGAGGAAGCCGTCTTCGTCGTCGATCAGGCCGTGATCAACATCTGGATCTGCCATGCCGTCATGCCGAAGGGATTTGGAACGGTGGGGAATCGGATTGGATTGCGAGAGAGAACCGGGAGGGAGAGGGGGTCGGGCGGCAAAGATGGAGAGGGGGGTGTTCGGGTGGGCTGCAGGGAAGGGGAGGGGAGGGGGTGGGGTGAGGCCGGTCGGGTAGGAGTGGAGGGAGGGGCTCGGGGTGGTGGCACAGGGTGGTGGTAGGGATCGGGGGACCGGCGGAGGGAGGAGGGAGGGGGATTGGGGTGACCGGCGGAGGGAGGGAGGAAGGAGGGGGGGGGGGGGGATCGGGGTGGCCGGCTGCACAGGGGCAGGGGCAGGGGTCGGGTTGGGCGGCAAGACCGGGAGGAGGGGGAGGGGGTCGGGATCGGGTCGGGCCGGCAGTGCCAAGGGGGGTGGGGGCCGGAAGGGCGGCACGGGCAGGAGGGGGAGGGGGTCGGTCGGGTGGGAGAGGAGAGGAGAGGAGGGGGTTTGGGAGGGGAGTGCGGCACCTGGGTCGGGCCGGTCGGGTGAGAGGAACGGAGGGAGGGGAGCGGCGGCTGGAACGGGCGGCAGTGGTGGCTGGGAGAAGAGCGATAGGGGGAGGGGGCCAACTAGGGTTTCACACACTAGTCTGGACCTAGGGTTTCACACGCCTAGGGTTTGGGTTTGGGGTTTCACACGCCACACTCTAGTTCTCTCAACACACATGTGGAGGAACACGAAAATTTTATTATTCATTCAATGCCATTACATGATCCATGGGCAGGCCTATATAAAGGCCTGCGACAGCAAACGAAAGTCCCTGGAAATCGAGGTGGGACTAAATAACATAATGCAAAAAAAAAACAAATGAAAACATCCATGATGGTGCTGACTGTCTGATCAGAGCCATAGGCTCAGGTTGCGCCTCCTGCGCTGGTACACGCGCCATGGGCGCTGCTCGATGTCCCCATCAGAATCGCTAACTATTCCTTGTAAACGATGCAATGTTGATGGGTCATGACTTACGACTTCATTTTGGATCATATCATGATGATGGCATCATGCCTTGATGGCACTATTGTGTTTTTTCTAGAAGCTTTAGGTTTTAGTTTGTGAAGCTACCTATAAGTTTTAAGTATTAAAAATAGGGTTAATTACACTTTGCCCCCCCTGAAGTTTAGCTAAAAAACACTTAAAACCCCCCTATAGTTTATTTTGTTCCAAATCGCTCCCTAAAGTTTGAAATGTTAGTATTAGTGTACCAAAACTTGGTCCAACTCGACTCGACTTGGCTGAAAATCAAGCTAACTTGGCTGGAAACTCGGACTAGTTAGTGACTCGAGCCGACTCGATCCAACTCGGGCTGACTCAGTCCAAATCAAGAACTACTCGGGCTATTCACTATTTTGAGATTTGAAAACACACACACACACACACACACACACACACACACACACATATATATATATATATAAAATTACCGAGTCATCTGAGTCGAGTCTTCGATTTACTCGACTCTGTGGACTTTCGAGTCAAGTCCGAGTTCCGGGTTTTTGAACATTGGTTAGCACAATACCCCCTTTTGTCAACTACTTAATTTCCTCATTTGGTAAATTTTATCTAATCAAAACTGAATTGAAGGGGGTAAAATGTAGTTTTTTTAACTATAGGGGGGTTAAGTGTTTTTGAGCTAAACTTCAGGAGGGCAAAGTGTAATTTACCCTAAAAAATATTGGAAACCCTACATTCAGTTTACAATCCCATGAGCCATGATTTTACTTGATAATTTTCAGTTTGATATCATGTCAGCTTTACCTTTTATTGCAAAGTGGGAAATTTCTTGGTGCTGTCCCTCTCCACCACCACTCTTTTTTTCAAGTACTTACAAATGATACCTTACCTGTTTATATGCTAATTCTATTTACCTGTTTTCCTAGTTCTAATTGCTATTAATGCTGAATAATCCTTAGCGGTTGGTTTCGTTGAATGCAACCAGATGATCGCGCTGATGACTTTTGGGATGAAGACGGAGGTTTAGATGGTGGTTCGGACGATGACCTTAGTCATTCATCTGTATTGAACAGGGAATGGAAGCGGAGGCATGACCAATTTCATACTGTATCCTGCAAAATTAAATCATGTTCTATTCTTGAATGTCTGCATTCACAAAATATCACCAAGTATATTTCAAACCACAGGGAATTTGATTTCTTGACAATTTTCGGATCGGCTATCGTGATGGCATTACGGCAGGCAAGGAAGCTTCTGCCCAAGAGGGTTTCAATGTCGGCTTTAAGCAATCTGTGCATGTTGGACATAAATGGGGCCTCGTCAGAGGAATTTCTAGGTAAGTAGGGGCTTTCTTTTTATCATCCATCTCTTATAGAATATGGGAATTTTGATGCAATACTCTGGATTGTCAGTGCGCTGGCTAACCTTCCGTACCGGTTAAAGGAAAATTTGTCGGGGACCTCAGAAAATAGGGAGAAGCTTCAGAAGTTGTATGAATCCGTGCTAGAAATTTCCTCGAATGATGCACTGGGGTTGTTTTATGACAGCGTCAAAGAGGCCGCAGCTAGGCAACCGGATGATCGTCCCGATGGAAATTTTCGTGAAACGGTAATGAACAATGAAGATCTGGACTGCAATCAGTTGGAGAAACTTTTTGAAGAGCTTAGTTCCCTTCTGCATGAAGCTCCAGAAATTAAACTGAGCGCCGAGTCTGGTCGAGAAATGGCTGGATAAGCTTCCTCTTGTGCAAAGTATGTGTTTCTTGTTGGTTGTGCTGACAAATTAGTCCTCCATGTATCATTGTAAGGCACATCCAACATACTTCAAATTTTATTGATAATCATCATTAATTCATAGCTCCCTCTACCCAGAAGAGGGACCTCTCTCTCTCTCTCTCTCTCTCTCTCTCTCTCTCTCTCTCTCTCTCTCTCTCTCTCTCTCTCTCTCTCTCTCTCTCTCTGTGTGTGTGTGTGTGTGTGTGTGTGTGTGTGTGTGTGTACAGGGGCTGCAGAAGAAGACTCGAAGTAGTAGATCACCAAAGATATGCTATGACAGTGGGGGCATGAACACACTGACCACTGGGGTGCGCCGCATGAAGTGCCCAATGAAGTTTCAGGCACCACCTACATGTGGTAGGCCGGTTGGACACGAAACAACAGGCAACGAAGAATTGCGGTGGATGTGGCACTGCTGGCAAGGTACATGATCAGGCCGTCCATGGATGATGCATAGGCGAAGCACTGCTGACATGAATGTGTTGGGTTTTTGGCCTCTTAAAAGGCCAATCCGAAGCAGCGCACAAGTCCGACTTGTCCGGGCGCCTTACAGGTTCGCCCAGGCGCTCAGGATGCTAGCAACCTGGCAGAACCCAGCAGGATTTCACCTGGGTGCGCAGTAGGCTCGTATGGGGGAATCGGGGCTGAGATCTGCAAGCAGGCAAGCCATGAAACTTGCCTGGATGAACCAGCATGCTCGCCCGGGCGAATCGAAGGCTGGACATGCGATTACGCAGCGAGTTTGAGTCAACAAAGGAGCCTTATGGTCATAACTCATATGTTCCCTCTCTTATAAAAGGGGAGGTGTGTGTGGCTCTAGGGTTACAACGTACAGCATGACAACGGCCTGAGAGAGAGGGAATGTGTGAGAGAGAAGGAAAGAAGAGAGGAGGAATAAGAGGAATGAATAAGGAAGGAAGGGAGGAAGAAAAGAGAGATTGGAGAGGTCCTTCTCTAGGTGGGCATCTCTATCGGCTTCGCAGGTCTTTTTTGGGTTCCTTAATGCGTCTACTTTGACAACTTCTTCGGTGCTTCATCTCTCGGGATGGTTTGATAATCTCTGGTGTACTTCCACATGGTGATTGTCTTTTGGGGTGATTGTTCAGAGAGAAAGGGTAGATATATGGTGTGTGGGGTGTGAGATTTCCTCAATCCCAAAACCCAGGTATTGAGATGAGGTCTCAACATACATATAAGAATCGCTTCCGCCCTCTACTTTACCGAGGTGGGACTAACCTTCCAACATGGGGGTCCAACAAACAGTAACCCACTGCTCGATTATTGTAATCTTTGTTAGTGAAAATCATAATCCTTGATTTACTGGTGTATTCTTTTGTTGTGCTTGTGTGAATCATCTTCTCTTTATGTTATCTTAGGAAACCTTGGCCTCAAAACTCGTGGCACACTTCCGGTAAGACCCGACGATAGGGGTGGGACTTGGGCGGGTTGAAGGGTCTGCCCATGCCCAACCCGACTTGCTTGTACCTTTGCCCGTTTTGCCCATGAACCCAGGGAACCCGTGGAAGCCCAACCCGTGCTTGCCCATTCTAGTTCCTCGGGTTGCTCGGATTGCCCAATTTGCAAAATAATAAGCGGGTTGGGCAGGTTGCCCAATTAGAAATGCTTGTGCACATAAATAGATGGAAAAAAATCCAACAGATTTTTGAATTGAATAAAAAAAATCTTTGATTTGCATAACAAAAACATATAGTCCAACCCATATCCTCACATATTTCACACGAATTCTTAGCATTCAAACATAAAATAGGTTGTCTTTGATTTCCATAAAAAAAAACTATCTAAGTATTCAACCTTAGTGTGTCACTTCCTCGGGTTGGGGAGATCGGTGCCCAAACCCGTCCAAATTGAAATCGGGTTGATCTTTTTTTGTCCAAACCCGTCCAAGTTTTTAACCAGCTTTGCCCATGTTTGTCCATTGTTCGGGTTAGGCGGGTCGGGTTCGGGTTAGACCCGCTCAAGTCCCACCCCTACCCGACGATCAGATCTAGATCGTCAGTCTTTATCGCCCAACAAGTGGTATCAGAGTCAGGTTTGGTGCAAGGTTTCGCGGTAGGTGGAGAGGAGATGGCATCGAGCGGACCAACCATGAAGTTCGACATAGAGAAGTTTGATGGGAAGATTAACTTTGACTTGTGGCAAGTGCAAGTCAAGGACACGATAATCCAAGCCAGGTTACACAAGACACTAAATGGTAAAAAGCCAGCGTATATGAAGAATGCGAATTTGGCGGAATATGATTTAACGGAGGCGAGCAGAATTTGGCTATGTCTGGCAATGAACGTCTTGGTGCATGTGTCAGGCAAAGATTCTACGGCAAACTGAAGGAAGTCTACATGATGAAATCACTCACAAACCGTCTATACCTCAAGCTAAAGTTGTTTACACTTTGGATGGTGGATGGCACATATATGAACGAGTATCTCAGCACTTTTAATCAGATTATATCAGAGCTGGCTAATGTAAGTGACTATATAGCGGATGAAGACAAGACGTTACCTCTTCTCAATTCGCTTCCCTTGTCATTAGAATATCTGAGGATTATGATTCTCTACAGAAAACAGTTATTGACTTCTAGGATATTACGGGTGTACTTACAAATGAGTTGTGGATGAATGGGATAAGTGCTAGTAACAAAAATTTTATGGAAGGATCAATGGCAGTGAATGAAGGTGCGAGGAATAAAAAGAAGTTTCAATGTTGGAAGTGCAGAACGTACGATCACTTGAAAAACAAGTGCGATAAAAAGGTATGAAACAGGTTCTGAAAATAGCTCCAAGTCGAGTGTCAGTAGTTGAATCCAAATGAAGAATTAGTCTTGGTGGCCATTGAGTATAGAAGCCAAGACTGAGTACTTAATAGTGGTGCCACACATCACATTTGCTCACACAGGGAGTGGTTCAGCAGCTATGCAAGGTGTGAAGGTGGCAAGATGACGATCGATGATGGATCCAGAATGCTGACCAGGGGAGTCGAAATTATGCGCTTGAGGTTGTCTGATGGCTCAGTTCAAACACTTAGAGATGTTCGTTATATTCCAGGTATGAGAGCAGCAAATCTAGTTTCTCTTTCCGAAATTAGACTCTATCGGGTATAAAACAGTAGATTTAGGTGGAGTCCTGACGGTTACGGATGTCACTTCTTCAATCTTGGAGGGAGTTTGTATTGGGGGGCTTGTAGAGGGTCATTGCGAGGGTAGTTTCGAAGGCAGGTTCGGTGAAGAATAAATCTGCAGGTGGAACATGCTCAGGCACCAGAAAGATAAAGAAAACGTAGGTTCCAGTTGAGTTCAAAAGCAAATGGTGTGAATAAGTGTTTGTACCAAGCGATAGTTTTACTTGGCACCTCTTCAATACGACTCGAAATCCACTTTTTAATTGTTTCATTAATGCAAATTAAATGGTCAAGTGTTTCTCATTAAACCATTGTGTCCTTACACCGACACATGCACCCCTACTTGCCACTGTTGTCTCGTTTTATTAGTCCTTTTAATAGAGACAACCCATCAACGAACTCATTCCGAGTGGACGAAAATAACACTTTAAAGAAAGCGTTCTTCACGTGCTTCAAGCTAATCACAGTTCCATCTTCCATTAAAGTTTTCCAAACAATTTAAAGTGTTATTCTTCAAGATGGAATCCAAGACAAGCATGGGGACAGTATGGAAAGATGTTTTCCTAGAATGGCCCTCAACTCTATCGTATTGCTGGAAATAGACCAGTTACTTTTACATTACTTTTATAACCATTTTTTGGTTTCGGACTAAAGTACCCCCTAGCTTATAAAGAGGTTCACTTTCAATTTCAAAGGGAACCGATGCTGCTTTACTGATGATCTGTCTCCCCTCTCGATCGTTGACGGTTTAGGAAGAGCACGCGGTGCATCCCATTTCAATGGCCATGATTGGGCCATGGGATTAATCCTAAAGGGATGCTAGTACCACGACCGACTGCAACCCACCACCGGCCGTCGTCGCCCGCCTGCCGCCGTTGACCACCGGCGAGTACCTGCCACCTACGACGCTACCTTGTCGGCCACCACCCGCCGCCGTCATCGGCGGCCACCACCCCCACCGGCCACTAGTTATTCGTCGTCGCCGCCCCGTCGGCCATCACCCACGGTGGCCGATGAGGCAACGTGGGTGGTGGCCAGCTGCGATAGTAGTGGGTGGTGGCCGATAGGGCGTCGGCAACCGTGAAATGCTCTGGTACACATGGGTCAGCGCAACAGTGAAATACTTCGGATCATTTCACTTATGTGCCTGTGCGCCGGCGCATTTCAATGATACACCGACGCATCATGTGCGCCGATGCATGTCACTGATGCATCGATGCATTATGTGCGCCGGTGCATATCAATGGCTACGACTGGGCCATGGGATAAACTCAATGGGGATGCCACCACTGCGTCAGTGTGTCGTGCCAAACTTGTCTCCAAATCTCATTTTCATCTCTCATTTCTTCATTCTTGCTTACTATTTTTATGTTACATCTATCAAACTTCCATTAAAAGCTCTTCACTGCGGGCCGCAGCAGAATGCGTCGGCGTCTTTCACTGCATGCCATAGTAGAATGTGCCGGTGCCTTTCACTGCGGGCCGTAGTAGAATGCGTCGGTGTAACATCCGCCCCAAATATACAAGAAATTTTCCACTTTGCCTATGCCCACACGAGAACTTCCCAGGGAGGTCACCCATCCTGATACTACTCTCGCCCGAGCACGCTTAACTACGGAGTTCTTATGAAATCCGTAGTGGCATACAGTTTTAAAACGCGTCTTCTATGTTTGGGAGGGAAAATTATATAAGTAGCTCAGGATCTCCTTCTCTCCAAGCGATATGGGGCTAACTCATGGCCTTGTACACCTCACCTCACCTCATCCATCTTGGCATTCCCGCCTCAGGAGTCTTGGCTCTTGGCTCTTGGCCTATTGGATCTTGGTCGTCACAATCCACCCCCCTTAGGGCTACACGTCCTCGTGTAGGGTCAGACCCCCCCATTGCGAGGAGAACCAGCTCTGATACCATTTTTTAACATCCGCCTCAAACATACAAGAAATTGTCCGCTTTGCCCGTGCTCGCACGAGAACTTCCCAGGGAGGTCACCCATCTTGGTACTCCTCTTTGTTAGGAAGGATCTAACAACCTGATCTCCCCAGCTCAACTTACCTTAACTGTGCGCCCTCCGTTCCCTTCTTATGTGAACCGAACAGGAGAGAGAGGCCGGGAGAGAACGAGAGAGAAATAAGAGAACGGGAGGAAAAGAGAGAGAGAAACAGAGAGAGAGAGACTAGAGAGAGAAAGGAGGGAGAGAAGAAGAAAGAGATCGAGGGAGAAGAGAGAGGAGCAGCCGCGGCCCCTCCGATTACCTCTCCCGACCCTGGCGAGCCACCACAGGTCAGCTCTCCCTCTCTCATCTCCTCCTCCACCCGAACCGGACCTCCAACCTGACCATACCCTCCTCCTCCTCCCTTACCCGCGAACCCGACCTCACCCTCTCCTCCTTTGCCTGCGGCCCACTCGGGCGGTGAAAACCACCGAGGATCCCCCGGGAACCTCCTCGGTCACCGCCGGCACCACCCCAAGCCACCGGAGCCACACCCTCCACCACAAACCCCTTTGGCCAAGGTTTTTCCGGGCTCAGACGGCACACCGGCCACCTCCTCCCGCGCCTCCCCTGCGGGGGTGATGCGGGGGAGACCGGCCGAGCACCGTCGACGCACTCAAACCGGTCACCCCGCTGCCGCATCATCGGGAAAAAACCAGAGCTCTGGTTTCTCATTGAGAAGAAACTGGGTAGGGACCAATCCGTAATTACAGATATATCCCAGGTCATTTAGAAAATATTAATACAGCAACCCGACCCAACTGCACAGCAACCCGACCTGCCTTAAGTGCACAGCAGACCCAACCCAAACAACAGACCTGACCTGACCAGCAGACCCACCTGATAACCCAGACCCGACCCAACAGTGAACCGGTCTGGTTCACCTGAACCAGACCCTTGAACCAACCAGAAATTGGTTCAGCCGTTATTTCTCCATCCGATCTCGGAATCGAACGAAACCAGTGGCGTTTCGACCGGCTCGAAGAGCCCCACTTGTTGAACTAGATTTGGAACAGTGCTTTTTCTGTTTAGGATCCTTTTTCATCCATAGGCCTGATCTAGTAAGTATATTGTGGTTTGACCGCCATTTCCCCGTTCGAACTCAGAATCGGACGAAACTGGTGGCATCGTGCTCAGATCATCGATGCCGATGTATTGAACCTAGTTTGGGACCCTAGAGACCCTTCTACCCTATTGAACCGATCGTAGATCGATTTTCACCGATTCGACCCTAAAACCTCCGACCGAAGTCGGATTCGAGCGAGACCGGATCCAATGGGTCCCTCATCCCTAAACCAACCTTTTTAGAACCCTAGTTTGAATAATTTATAGATATAACAACTTATACACTTTAAACCATGGTTGTTAGTTTCTCCTTCGATGGTACATCGGACCGATAGGCATGAGGATCGTGGACCACCGAGCTATTCTCCAGGTGAACATGATTAATTCTATTCTAGTCAGAGTAGATTGTAGTTGTATCTATAGAATAATAAATAAAACTGTATGTGGCATAGTATGTCCAATGCATGCAGGCGGGAAACCGGTACTGCATGTGGAAGGTGGGCATACTATCCCTTGCCTCTGAATAATCATATAACATTTTGATAGCTGTAACGATGATTGACTCAACCTAGATTTACACTAGGATGCATGCAAATAAGTAGATACTTGTACTGATTAATTATTGATATTCTGTTGAATGACTATGTTTGGTGACCATGGGTCTCATGGTCCAGTCCAGTTGCTACTAAGCAACGAAGGCTGGTGGTCTCAGTGGAGAGACTGGTGGTCTCAGTAGAGAGACCGGTGGTTGTAATTCCTCAGTTGATGTTCTCTTCCCAGAGGGAAGACTCACTACTCACGGGCATGGGTAGGGGACCCGAGTGCACAGGATGGGAGGTGAACCACCGCCTGTGCATAATCCGAATCAAGTAGGTAGGGTCACAGGGTTGGGCAGGTGGTAAAGCCCCTAGTGGCCTAGTAGTCCACCCCTGGGTAATGACCCCGAAAAGCAAGGTGGGCGGGAGTGCCCCGTGGTGAAATACCAAGCCCCCTTATGGCCATATGGGTATTTCTGGCTCTCCAGGTACACTTGGACCCAGGTTCTGTTGGCAGACTCAGTTAGAAAATTGTCGGTTCACTTTAGTAGGTAGAACTAACATTCGATAATTATATATACTTTTGATCTGGATGATTACTTGTCTTTTATGTACTAGTTGCATTTGTAGTATAGTAGAACTGCCATGTGTAGCTAGTTGATTTCCCTTATTTGCAGTGTGTGTATATATCGGTTGCCATCCTCGTAGACTTCTAGTAATGTGGGGTACGCCTATAGTTTACCCTTGCTAGTTTAGGGTTAACCGTTCACTGAGTTAAATTACCTAGTAAACTTATCCCGTTGTTGCACACTATTTTCAGGTACCATAGATCCTTCTCAGGCGCTTCCTAGAGGAGCTTAGCTATCGAGAGAAAAGGACATTAGAGGTGTTAACTAGTTTTATTATTTCCAGTTGATTATGTAATAACTATGGAACTATGTTCTAGATGCTCTGAATAATGCCAGAATCAATAATGTTTCTCTGGTAAGCTTTTCCTTAAAACTTCTTGTCTGGTAGGCCTTCCCTCAAGGTCAAGCTATTGGTAGGCTTCTCCTCAAAGCCGTCCCTCATCAGCTAGTAAGTAGTTCATAATAAATTAGTAATAAATAATAAAATATTAAAATCAACCTCGCAACCTTATAACATTGACTTACCCTTATAACCCCATCACCCTCGGGTTTGACTGGTTTACCCTTGTAGTCGAATCCGGTGCATGACGGTCGATCCCTTCATTGATATGCGTCAGCGCCTTTCACTGAAGACGTCGGCGCATATCACTGCGGGCAACAGTAGAATGCGCCAGTGCCTTTCATTGCGGGACACAGTAGAATGCACCGGTGCATCTTCACTAATGCACCGGCATATCTTCACTTATCCGTGCGGTGCATCTTTATTGATGCTCCGGTGCATCTTCACTAATATGCTCATCGCCATCGACCATCCGCATACACCTCTCGCTGATAACGCCACCCAGTCGGCCACCACTCGCCGCCATTTTTGGCGGCCACCGACTACTGGTTGCCTGCCGTTATCGCCCCGTCTACCACCACCCGCAGTGGCCAATGGGGCATCGAGGGTGTTGGCCAACAGCGATGGCGGTGGGTGGTGGTCGATGGGGCGTCAGTCATGCCGAACTTGCCTCTTACTCTCATTTCTTTCACTGTTTTTATATTACATCCATTCAATCTTCTATTAAATACTACTGGAGGTACTAACATCATTTTATCCTCATCTCTAAATAATCTCGTAGAGGATCACTAGAGGATCGCAATGCCTCCAAAATCACTAAATTTTGATGAGAAATGAAGGTACATCATGCCGAACTTGCATCCGGCTCTCATTTCTATCTCTTATTTCTTACTACCAACCACTGCCACCGGCCATCGTCCGCTCGCCACTGGCTCGATGGAAAGGACTCACTAAATAGTTTACGCTATATAAGGACGTCGGGGATGAAAAATGACATTATCCCAACGATCTCCAGCGACTAGACACGGTTGAAGCGAGAAAAAATTCAAACAGAGAAGATGAACATACTTTTTATTTATTTTGTTTAGTCTTTAAGAGTAAAATGGTCACAAAAATACTACAACTATTTGGAAGTGAGATTTGGCATGTGTTGAGGGCTAGAAAAGTAATGCAAAAAGCAACCGAGTCTATTTCCAGTAATACATGTGAGTTGGGGGCCATTATGGGAAAAACCCCATATGGAAATCCCCTCTTATCTCCCCTCACACACACACACACACACACACACACACACACACACACACACACACACACACATATATATATATATATATATATATATATATATATATATATATATATATATATATATATATATATATATATATATATATATATATATATATATATATATATATATATATATATATATATATATATATATATATATATATATATATATATATATATATATATATATGGGAGTGTGACTTTGTATGCCTATGCATTGAAAGCTTCAATGTATGCTCCTCTATTAACATACATAGAGGTTTTCGAATTTGCTAATTTTTTGTGGAGATGATAGCTATGTTAAGATGATCATCTTTACAAAAAATCAGCAAGTTCTGAAACCTCTAAGCATTTCAAATAATCTCATCAAATTAACAGTTGTAGTAGACGGCTGATAAAGCTTCTAACATTTTGGTAGACCTAGATGTTTTAAAATTTATTGATTTTTGGTGGATATGCTATCTATAGTAAGATGATCACCCTCACCAAAAATCAGCAAATTCTGAAACCTTTAGATGTATCAAAATGATAGAAGTTGTTTCGTATGTCCATTTCAACCTGTGTACGGTACAACCGTGGGGTCCATTGTGATTCAAGAGACATGGGGTAGTAGGCCCTATCACATGGGGGTAGTAGCCCCCAACACTTAGAGCGTGCTCATAGGCTCTGGGCAATGGTTGTAGTGTACACAAGATGTGCTGAAAATTTTCCCCTCTCATTCTCTCTCTATAGCCAACACCTAGCTGTGCTCTAACTGTTGGAAACATCCAATGGCAGAGGCTTGCAATGGAAGCGATTTGCAGGTCGAAAGACCGTGTATGGTGTGTATTACACAATAAAACTTTCATTCAAACTAATATACATGTGCGTGCACATGTGTGCACATGAATCGAATACCCTAACGGTAATCTAGCAATATAAATGTCTAGCATGCATGCAATTTATAGACTATGCTAGATCTACATGTTAGAGTCTTGCATACCTTTCGTACGGATCTTTTAACCGAGGAGAATTATCTTCTTTGTCGATAGAGATGAAAGATTGTCCTTGAAGAAGTGGACGGTTTGCGAAAAGATGATATCTTCTTGTTCACCTGATCTCACACGTTGCACGGTACGTCGTTCTTGGATCTCTGAGTTCCTTCGAAGAACAACCCTTCTTCTTTTACGAAATGCCACGCAAGGAAGATGAAGTCCCAAGCGAGGGAAACGAGAGAGAATGAGAGGAGATAGAGAGAGTGTTCCGCCAAGGCTTGCATAGGGCCGACCCCCTTTCTCCCTATACTCTTTTATAGGGATGGCCCTAGCTAGGATAAGCACTTCCAGAAGCTAAGACTGCCCCCCCCTTTTTCTCTATCTATCGCTCCCATTATCTCTCCCCTTTCCTTGATTATAGGAGTAGTTTTGACCAAGTCAAAACCCACCTTTTAATCCCTATGGTCGACCCCTATATAGGAGAAAACAAACCCCTATAAATTAGGGGTCGACCTTGACTCGGTCTCTAACACATAGGACCAGCCCCATCCTAGTGCATAGGGTATATGGCCGGTTTGACCAAATGCCCCTATATCACTAGTTGGTCGCCCCTCGTGTACGAGACTTAGCAAGACACTCAAAAGTGAAGTGCACTAGTAATTTTACTATTCATCGGGGTTCCCGTATGGTGCCCCTAGTAAAGTTAACTAGTCAACTCGCAACATGTTCATGTGCATGGCACCCATATGGAAGAGTTCACTTATGGCAAGGGTAACTACATGCGTCTCTGTACTAGGCTAGGGTTTTCCCTTAGTACACACACGTAGTTACACATCTACCGTGCACTAGTGCAAAGCACACACAGAGCGTAGGTTTGGACTTACCGCTTTCTTTAACTGTGTCCTGTGTTTTAAGGAGATGGTTTAAGGACCATACATAATATGGATAAAGTGGAACCTTTAGGGACCAGGGTTCATGACTTCCAACTTGAACTCGATCGACACACTAACCTAGTGTACTATTGATCCCCTGAGTCCAGGTTAACCTAAGTAACCACCCAGAGTATGATGCAGGCTACACTCTATTTCCTCCGAACTTACTATGTTCTCTCGTACACCCCTGCTCTCCGCTTAGCATTGGTAAACCCATCGTCCCTCCATTTTGTGCCATGACGCGACTAGAATGGTGGAGAATACCGTAAGACTCTAGTGCTTATATGACTCGGTTGCTTCCAGGTTGACCATATACGTCGTATCTTTAATTACATTATCGAGTAACTGAACTGGCCAACAATCCAACTAATGACCACTAGTCTGGATTTGGTACAACGAAAGTCAGACTAAGAAACGCACCTCCCATTAGGGGTGTGGATGGCTTACATGAGTGGCACGCTGATGCGACACCAGCCGAGTAACCCAGCACACCGTGGTTTTGGATCACAGAACTGAACCCTCACACATTGGTGCGACAAAGCACCACACAAATGCGTAGCCCATCAGTCATGGTTCCTCATGGCTTATAATTGTTTTACCCTAAGCAGAAACATGACTTAGTGCCCCAGTGTCTGCTCACTGATTTGTGTACGATGTTGGTTTCATTTGGCCACAAATATTGTGCCTGGTAATAACCAGTATGAAGACAATCATGCATTATCATCCCTAACAGCTTATCATGATAAAATAACCAACCTAATTATAGCTGCGAACTGATTTAGATTACATGGTACTAATCCACTTAGTCTTCAACTTAGTGGACTACCATATAGCCATGGCCCTCTGTTCTAATAAGAACATGTATCAATATGCATCTCATATAATAATATTCATTATTTATTAATAGATAAAAAATCATAATTTTACAAGATTAGAACATACAAATTCTAATAATCTCCCACTTGGTCTTGCGAAGTAAAACGGTTTTTACTCCTATCACGTCCATATGTTGCTCGAATGTCTTGGTAGGTATTGCCTTGATAAAAAGATCATCAACATTATATACAGATGCAATCTGTGTCACCGTTACTTGCCCTTACTTTTGAAATTGTCGAATCAAGTGGAACTTGTACTCGATGTGCTTCCCCTTCTGGTAGTACCTTGGCTCCTTGGCTTGTGCAATCGCCCCACTATTATCGCAATAAAGCACAATATGTAACTGGGGCTCTAGTACGCACTCTAAGTCCGTAAGAAATTTCTAGAACCATACCGCCTCTTTAGCTACCTTGCACGCTGCAACGTACTCAGCCTCTGTGGTAGAGTCAACGATGCACTTCTGCTTTACACTCTGCCAACTAACCGTTACTCCTTCTAATATAAATCCAAATCATGATATTGATTTCCAGGATTCCAAATCTGACAAAAAGTCAGAGTCTATATATCCAATCGGAGTCAGTTCTTGTGCAGTGTAAACTAACTCATAGTCCCTCGTCCGACGAAGGTACTTGAGTATACACTTTACAAATATCCAGTAGGCTAGACCCGGATTTGATTGAAGCCAACCCATCATGACTACTACGAAATATATATCTGGCATTGTATAATGTATAACATACATTAGGCTATCTACTGTCAAAGCATAAGGTACTTTCTATATTTGCGCTCTCTCATGAGTTGTCTTAGGACCTTAATCTTTAGATAGTTTCACAACATGTCTATGTTAGGATTGATATGTTCTAAGTTTGTAAAACTTTATGTTTTGATCTAATAAATAAAGATTGATAGTTATTATATGAGATGCATATAGGTGCGTAATATAGTTACGCCTTCTTTTAAGAATAGAGAGCCATGGTTATATGGTAGTCCACTGAGTAGAAGATTGAGTGGATTGGTCCCATGTAATCTAAATAAGTTTGTAGCTATGATCAGGTTGGTCATCTCATTATGATAAGCTGTTGGCGATGACACTGCATGAGAAGTCTTCACCATGGTCATCACCAGGCACAGTGTCTGTGGCCAAACGAAACTAACACGGTGTATAGATCAGTGAGCAGACACTGGTACACTAAGCCATGTTTCTGCTTAGGGTAAAACGGTCCTAAATCCTGAGGAACCATGTCTGATGGACTAAATAGTTGAATGGTGCTTTAGTGCACCAATGTATGAGGATCCGGATATAGTGATCCAAAACCACGGTGTACTGGGTTACCCGACTGGCATTACATCAGTGTGTCATTCCTGCAGGCCATCCACACCCCTGATGGAAGGTGCGTTTCTTTGTTTTATTTACATTGTACCAAACCCAGGCCTGGTGGTCATCAGTTTGATTGTTGATCGGGTTCGATTACTCGACAGGATAATTAGAGGTACGATGTATAGGTTAACCTGAAAGGAACCAAGTCATATGAGCATTCGAGTCTGACGGTATTCTCCACCGCTTAAAGTGCATCATGGCATCAAGTGGAGGGACAACGGATTTACCACTACTAAGCGGAGAGCAGGGTTATACGGGAGAATATAGTAAGTCTGGGTAAATTGGAGTGCAGCTTGCGTCGCACTCTGGGTGGCCACGCAGGTTAACTCGAGCTCAGAGGATCGATGGTACACTCAGGTAGTGTGTCGATCGAGCTTGAGTTGGAAGCCATGAACCCTGGTCCTTGATGGTTCCACCTTATCCACATTATGTACGGTTCTTGAACCATCTCCTCGAAACACACTAAGTAGTAAGAGGAAAAAAGAAATCTACGCTCCATATGTGCTTGGTACTAGAGCACAGTAGATGCATAACTACATGTGAGTACTAAAGGGTAAACCCTAGACTAGTACAGAGGCGCAAGTAGTTATCCCTCACCATAAGTGAACTTCGCTGCATAGGTGCGATGCACCGGGACATGTTGCAAGTTGAATAGTTAACTTTACTAGGGGCACCCTTCGGTGACCTCAGTTAATAGTGAAGTAACCGGTAAAGATCACTTAAGGAATGATCGTTAGGTCTCACACACTAGAATTGTCAAATTCAGGCATAAGGGCATTTTGGTAAAAATACTCCCTGGCAAACCTCACTAGTGGCCGACCCTAGCAGTGGGAGACCATGTAGGGCCGACCCCTATATTGTGGGGATGAGAATCCCACAGTAATAGGGCCGGCCATAGGGAAAGAGATTAGGGTTTGGATTGGTCAAATCCAAGTCCTAAAAGTGGGAAAAACGGATAAATGGAAGGAGAGATAAAGGGAGATTTTTAGAGAGATTTTGGGGGGTTAAACATATCCCCTTGGAGCCTTATCCAAGGGGGTAAGCCGACCTTATAAAAGGGCCAAGGAGAGGCCGGCCATGGGTGCTCCAGAAACCGAACCCCCCTCTCACTATTCTCCCTAGTTCTCTCTCCCATCTCTCCCTACATCCCCGCTTGCGACTTCATCTTCCTTATGTGGAGTTTCGTAGAAGGAGAAGGGTTGTTCTTCGGAGGCACTCAGAGATCTGAGAGTAACGTACCGTGCATCGTGCGAGATCGGGTGAACAAGAAAGCATAATCTCCTGGCATACTATCGGCTTCTTCACGGACGACCTTCCATCTCCATAGATAAAGAAGACAATTCTCCACGGTTAAAAGATCCGCACGAAGGTATGCATAATCTAACAAGTAGATCTAGCGAGTTTTATGATTTGCATTCATACTAGATAATCATTATACTAGATTATCGTTATGGTGTTCGATTTACGTGCACACAAATGCATACACATATAGATTAGTTTCAATGAACGTTTAAATCATGTAACATGCATCATGAACGGTCTTTCGATCGCTTAATCGCTTCCGCTGCGAGCCTTTACCATAGGATTATTTCCAACAGTCTGAATGGCATGAAACCCTTCTTGGAGTTTTGCATGTCAAATATGGCCATAACATTATCTATATATGCAGCATGTGACAGGGAGAGAATCATGTTTTTTCGATCTCAAGTTACCTTGATCCCAAAACATAACTCACTTCACCTAGGTCTTTCAAACTGTGTTAACAACCAGACATTTTCCGTTGACAATGTTCTATATCATTTCCAATAAGTAGGATATCATCTACGTAAAGTATCAAATACACCATTATAGTTTTGTCACTTCTCTTGTACACACAAAGTTCATCCTCGTTTTGAGTAAATCCATATGACTGGACCACCTGATCAAAATAATTGTTCCAACTTTTAGATGCTTGCTTTAGTCCATAATTGGATTTCTGTAACTCACAAACTAAATACTCCTAACTCTCTGACTCAAAACCTAGTGGTTGTATCATATATATGTATTTTTCCAAATCCTCATTAAGGATGCTGTCTTGATATTCATTTGCCAGATCTCCCAATTATAATGGGCTGCAATGGATAGAAGGATCCAAATAGACTTAATCATAGTTACCGGTGAGAAGGTTTCATCAAAGCCGATTCCTTCTCTTTGGGTATAATCCTTGGCAATTAATATAGCTTTATAAGTTTCAACAGAACCATCGGATCCCTTCTTCTTCTTATACAACCACTTACATCTAATAAGTTTAATATTGGATGATGGTGTAACAAGAGTCCAAACAACGTTATAGGATATTGATGCAATTTCTGTCTCTATGGCCGTTTGCCAGTCAAAGTTGTCAGAAGCTTCCATTGCCTTATCATAGCCTAGTGGATCATCCTCTTGACCCTCTGGATCAACCAGCAAGGTTTCTCTATAGTATCTGTCAGGAGCTTTGATGTTTCTCCCATTATGACGAGATGGTGTGGTACAGAGTGACTAAGTTCTACAGTGTCTGGTGTATTAGTATTTGCAATATCAGCTCTCACTATGCTTTTGGATACGTGCTCTCCACCAATACCCAATAGTTTATCCAGAACCACCTTACTAGTAGATTTGTGGTCTAGTAGGTTTGTGGTCTATAATATAATCATATTCTAGGAAGATGACATTCGTAAAAATGATTACATTTTTATCCTCAATATCATAAAATAGTCCACCTTTGGTATCCTTGGGATACCCTACAAACAGACATACTTTGGACTTCGATTCTATCTTAGCTATCTTGTCCTTTCACACATTTGCAAGAAATCTCCGTATTCTGAAATACTGTAATATTGGTTTGTTCCTCAACCATAGCTTTCTACGGGTCTGAGGCACTAACTTAGACCTCAATTTGAGTAGTTGTTTCCCCAAATACCCAAAACCTCAATTTCAAGGGCCATTTCCTAGACTGAAAAGAACACTTGTATTTGATTTTATACTATAATTCTCATGTTACAAGGAACCATGACTATTTTAAAATCCAAGAGTTGCAACTCCTTGAGTTGAATGCCTGACAGTTCAATAACTATGACTTTCCTCTCGAGAAAAGAAAAGAACACATCATAAAATGAATGCAAATCTGATGGTTCTATTCGAACCTTCATGGCTATAACAGTAACCAAAGGTTTTAAACAAAATGGGGGTGTTGACTATTTTGACACTTATGCTCATCTTGCTAGAATATCTTCAATTAGAATTCTATTTACATTAACATCCATTTTTTATCTTTACGTTCACCAAATGGAAGTCAAACTATATTTTTATATGGTACTCTCAGTGAAAAGGTTTATATGAAGCAACCCGACGATTATTTTACTTAGTCATGAAAAGAATGTTAGATACCCTCATACCCCGAAATCTGGGTCGTAAGGGGATGTCCATAGAGGGTATATAAAGATAATAGTGCCCGGCTCGCTAGCCGATGTGGGACTAAACTCTAACACTCCCCCTCATGTCCAGGCTAGTTTTTTTCGATCCTTGTCATGTGGGCAAGCTCCTATTCGGCTTAATAGACAAAGGTCAAATATGCTCTGATACTATGTTAGATACCATGTCAAATTACTTCTATCCCAAAACCCAGGTATTAAGATGAGATCCCATCATACATATAAGGATCGTTTTCGCCCTCTACTTTATCGGTATGGGACTAATCCTCCAATACTCTCTCACGTGCAGACCAATCTTTTTGTGGTTCTTGTCACATGGATGATAGATGTGTGGTGGCCTACACCCAATAGGTGAGTGATACGGTTAGGCTCTAATACCATGTGAAATTACCTCTATCCCAAAACCCGGATATTTAGATGAGGTCATATCATATATATATAAGGTCGTTTTTGCCCTCTACGTTACCAGTATGAGATTAATCCTCCAACAAAGAAAGTTTGCAAACTAATCAAATCTCTTTATGGATTAAAACAACATCAAAAATAATGGCATGATAAATTTAATAGTGTTGTTTTTTAAATGGTTTTATACATAATATTGCGAATACGTGCATATATTTGAAAGTTAGTAATGATTATGTTATCATTTGCCTTTATGTTGATGACATATTGATTACTAGTAAAAACATAAAATGTGTGACTGAAACCAAAGAGTATTCATTTTTTAAATTAAAAATAAAAGATCTTGGAGAAGTAAATACAATTTTGGGCATTAAAATTTAAAAACATAGTGGGGGTTATGATTTGAGTCAATCTTATTATATTGAAAAGGTATTGGCTAAATTTAAGAATCTCAATTGTAAAGTTGCTAGTATCCTATATGATTCTAGTATAATATTTTTTGAGAATTCTATCTTGGTAGATCAATTGCACAACTTGAGTATGCTAGTGTTATTGGTAGTTAATGTATATTATGCATTGTACTCGACCAGATATTGTATGCTCTATGTGTAAATTGAGCAGATAAATCAAGTGTAGAGTATTGGAAAGCTATTGGGAGAGTCCTTTGATATTTTAAAAGGATTGTTGAACTTGGTTTATTTTATGGTGAGTTTTCAAATGTATTTGCGGGTTATATCAACACAAGCTAAATAACTAGTATGAAAGATAATCACTCCACACCTGGATGTGTTTTTACCCATAGGTGGAGGAGTAGTTTCTTGTGTATCCAAGAAATATATGTGTCTAACTCACTCAACCATGAAAAAAAAATTCATAGCGTTAGTCGTAACTGGCAGGGAGGGAGAGTGGTTAAGTAATCTATTGATAAAAATTCTTTTATGACTAAAGCCTACATTAGCTATTTCAATCTATTGTGATAGTGATGCCGCTTTATCAAGGGCATATAATAGAATCTATAGTGGAAAGTCCAGACATATTAGTCTAAAACATTATTATGTGAAACATTTAATTTAAGAAGGTATAATTTTTTTTTTTGAGAACCCCTCCTCAGTGGAGGGAGGGTTTGGCGGACCCCAACCAGAAGTCATTACGAATCAGTTAAGAAAAATGTTACAAAAATTCTTAGCCTCCACCCCTAGCTTATCCCGCCAAGGTGCAATCCAAGCACTGAAAAGGGAGATGATAGACTGCTTCAACCTCTCCTGCCCTTCGGACTTGGAATTGAAAATCCGGTTGTTCCGTTCTAGCCAGATTACCCACACAATAGCCATGACTAGGATGTCCCACGGCTTCCGGATCTCCATCGGTATTTGCCTCCGTCTCCAAGATGTCCAAAGGGCCCTGAGTGTCCTCGAATGTGAAGAGAACCCAGCTCTACTCTCAAAGTGATCCCACAAAGGCCTTACAAAAGAGCACCCAAGCAACAAGTGCGACGCTGTCTCCACATCCGAACCGCAAAAGGTGCATGATGGATGTTCGGACACCTGCGGATGATGTCTTCGCAACAGATTCGACTTGGTGAGAATCTTGCTCCGGGAGGCTAGAAGAGAGAAAATCTGCACCTTAGAGGGAGCCTTCGACTTCCAGATTGCACTAGAGGGACCGTGTCGTTGGGCCGTAGGAAGAAGGTGGTTGTAGAATGAGCTAACGGAGAAGACTCCAGAGGACGATGCTCTCCATCGGACCTCGTCCTGGGATATCCTGAAGGACGCCGATCGCAGAATAGGAAGTAGGTCCAGCCACTCCCGCCGACCCGCCTGGTTCAACGGCGTGCCTAGTTTAACCCACCACCTGATGTTCCCCTGCCTCCGACAGGTCTGAGAGCGCACCGAGGCACCCTTGGTTCTGGCCAGGGAGTAGAGACCTGGGAAGAGTTGCTCCAGCGGCCTGTCAGTGATCCAAGGATCCTTCCAGAATCTGATGGACCTCCCGTCGCCTATAACAAGCGAAGTAGCCCCCCTATATAGATCTCTAACCCTCAAAATGCCCCTCCAGAAATAAGAGATCTTGCCCGACGATCTACCCCGAGCCTGCAAAGGAGAGAATCTCTTGAAATATCTGGCTAGGATGACATCCCTCCAAGACCCTCCGGAATTCTGCTGGAGTCGCCACCACCATTTCCCAAGCATCGAGACATTGAATCTTCGCAAATCCAGGACCTCCATGCCACCCATCTTCTTGGGAAGACAAACCTGATCCCACCTCAGCAGATTATAGCCACCCGCATGCTCCCCCACACTATGCCAGAGGAAGGAGCGCCGAATCTTGTCAATCCTCTCTACTACCCAAGATGGCAGGTAGTAAAAGGACAGGTAGTACGAGGGGATAGAAGAAAGCACAGAGTTGACGAGCACCAACCTACCCCCTGATGAAAGGAAACGACCCTTCCATCCCTCCAATATTTTCTCGACCTTAAGGATAAGCTGCTCCCAATCCTCCCTCCGTAGCGCCCTGTCACTGATAGGCAGCCCCAGATATTTCATCGGTAAGCTCGCCGCTTTGCAATTCAAGAGCCGAGCCAGACCGGCCCCTACTTCCCCCGGCTCGATATAGTAAAGGCTAGTCTTCTGGAAATTAATCTTCAGGCCTGAGGTCAGCTCCAACCCGTAAAGGAGGACCTTGAGAGAGACCAACTGGAACGGACAAGCAGCTGTGAATAAGAGGGAGTCATCCGCATAGTGCAAGTTCGAAGTTGTCCATCCATGACCTCCCACTCCCCGAACCAAGCCTTCAGCATTCGCCTTCCGGACAGCTGCATCGAAGGCATCGACAACTAGGATGAAGAGATATGGGGACAGAGGGCAACCCTGCTTCAGCCCCTTATAAACCTTGAAGTCCTTCCCCTGCTCCCCATTAATAAGGCACGAAATCTTCGAGGACACCAGAATCTCTCTAATCCATCCTATCCAGCCGTCAGAGAAGCCCTTCGCCTTCAAGATATCTAGCAGAAAATCCCATTTGATCTGATCGAAAGCTCTCTCGAAATCAATCTTCAGAAGCACTCCTTCCTCACCAGACTCCCGCAGGTGGAATATCGTCTCATGAGCCGCCGCCACACTATCAAGAATTAGCCTCCCCCTGATGAAAGCAGTCTGGGAAGGAGAGACCAGAAGAGAGATGTTGTCCGCGAGACGATTCGCCAAAACCTTCGTAATGATCTTGTAGAGGCAGTTTGACAAAGAAATCGGCCTGAAGTCCCGGATGGTCTGTGCAGCTGATTTCTTAGGCAAAAGGATAATCCACGAGTGGTTGAGGCAATGGAGACGCACCTTGCCTAAGAAGAAATCGTGAAGCAGCCGGCAGAGATCCTCCTTCAAGATGTCCCAGAATTTCTAAAAAAACTCCATGGGAAACCCATCCGGACCCGGGGCCCTATCACCTTTCAACTGGAACACCGCCTTACGGAACTCATCCACAGTGAACTCCGCCTCCATTCCCGAACCGCCAGGAATCCTCGAGAAATCCGCACAGCTCCAATCATAAGAGAGCCCAGTCGAGAGGTCGTCCTCCCGGAAGGAGGACTTGAAAAAAGAAGTGGCTGCACCTAGAATGTCGGACGTGGACGTCAGCTCATGGTCATCATGCCACAAGGAAGCCAGAAAATTCTTCCTCCTCCGAGCATTAGCTACTCTATGGAAGTAGGAAGTGTTAGCATCACCTAACTTTACCCACTGTTCCTTCGACCGCTGCCTCCACATCCCTTCCTCCTTCCTCAAAAGAAGCACTAACTCCTGGTTTAACTCCTTCAACCTTGCGGTATCCTGGACGGTTAGGGTGGCGAGCTCACTTCTGGCCTCTAGCACCTGAATCTCGGCCAAAGTTGAAACCTTCTGACGCAATACATTGCCGAAGTGTTCCCTGCTCCAGGGTTGGAGCTTCCTCTTGATGAATCTCAGTTTCCTCGCCATGTTAAGAGTCGAATTATCTACCGACCCAGCCTCTGCCCACCACCTGGCAATCAAATCCGCGAATCCCTCCTCCATAGACCACATGGACTCAAACCGGAAGGGCGGCCTGGAGGTAGAGATTGAGTCCGTAGAGAGAAGAATTGGTGCATGATCGGAAACGCAGGAGGCTAGACCTGTCTGAATCGACCCAGGATAACGCAGGTCCCAATCCAAGGAGATCAAGAATCGATCCAGCCTAGCCAAAATCGGGTCTTCTCTCTTGTTGCTCCACGTGAAGGTACGCCCGGACAGAGGAAGATCAATCAATTCCTGCTGCTGAATGAACTGGGAGAAAGTCATTGCAGAAGCATCACCATCGCTGCGCAGCCTCTCCTCTGACCCTCGCGTGACATTGAAGTCACCTGCGATCACCCAAGGCCCCTGAAAATTCGTCCTGAGCAAGGAAAGCTCCGTCCAGAAATTGTCTCCCCTACTGTGATCGGTCGGCCCATAAACGGAGGACAGCATCCACTCCACGCCGTCTAGTCTATTCTGCAGAACCAGGGACAGGGAGAAGACCCCAACGTTGGAGCTCTTCAATAAGAAAAGGTCATCATAGTTTCCAATAAGGATTCCACCCGACGCCCCTGTAGCATCCTTAGCCTCCCACTTCGCGATCTTCCTCGTGCTGAGAGAACGAAAAAAATGACTCGTCGGGTTCTCGTGCTTCGATTCCTGAATGCAGATAATATTGACATTGTGAATTGAGGCAAAAGAACTAGCCGCCCTCCTCTTCTCCGACTTCCCTAATCCCCTAACATTCCAGGACATAATCTTCATAGAAACACAAGAAAAACGGCCGCCTGAACTCCTCCAAGAAATAGACCACAAGTCCGGTCAAGACGAGGCCAACCTCGCTCTCTTCTCCTCCAGAGACCTGATAGAGTCCAAAAAGAAACGTACACTACCCAGCTCTGGTGGGGTAATAAATCCACACTTCTTAGCTATGTCCAAAATAACATCATCATCCAAAAAAGAGAGGGGGAGGGACACAGAAGGATCCGCCTGATCCAGCTCCAAAAGTCGCATCTTGGACCGGACGAGAGCCTGCGCCAACTGCGTATCATCCGAGGAGCGCTGCAAAATCTGACGGAAACTCCTCCTCGCCGACTGGGATGGTCCTGCCATGTCCGACGCCGCAACTGGCCTCTCCTGGTCGTCGCCATGATCAGCTCTGTCCCTCGGCACCCCGTCCCCCTGCACTGTCACATCGCTCCTGTCGACAACAAGGTTAGTAGCAAGAGAATCCCCCACCATGTGGCTTGCCCTCTCAAAAGGTACATGCTCCAACTGGGGGCCCAAGGTGGACCCCCTCTCCAACGAATCCCCAATAAAACCCTCATGCACATCATCGAAGGGGTTAACGTGGGGGACCTCAAAACCCACGTGATCAGAAACAACAGGAACACTAGGGGCATCGACATACTCGCCCGCCGCAAGGTTCAAAACAAAACCTGAATCCTGCGAGAATTGCTGGAGGGAAGGAGTACCTGGATCAGGACTACCGCTCGCCTCACCGGTCGCCTGGCTCGGCCCCGGATCCTGTGCTGGAACAGGGAAGCGGGGAGGTCTCACACACTGCTGCCGGAACCTGGTGGGTTGGGGTGAGGCAATAGGCGGACCGAAGCCCGGGGGGATCACCGGCTCACCGAACTGCATCCTGTCGCCGAAAGGAGGTCCCCCACCGGCACCATGCTCCAAAGGAGGTAAGTGCCCCAGGGGGGGAGGCGGCAGGGTGGTACAGTCACCCAGAACCTGATAGGAGAGACGAACCCTAAAGATACCACAGCCAAGAGAGAATTGCACCGCTGGAGGAATCAGCACTGGAACAAAATTTAACCTATGGAACAAAAGAGTCACCGATAATGGTAACCTGTCCTAAGACTTGGAAATGACAGCTCTTAGGTTCAATGGTAATAACAAGTTATTGACACGTGACTCAATTCAACACTAAATAAAGAGCCTCATCTATGAGGATTAGTGCTGGTCATTATGTAAAGAGGTTTGAGATATGAATCTAAATAAAATTTAGTCTTATGTAGTTAAGTTCTTAAATATCACGAAAAAATAGAAATGATTTCAACTATACGAGGGTAGAGATGGTGCTGCCTCTCAAAAGAGTCATGGTTTCTCTTAGAATCTCTTATGAATCCAGGCAAGCACATGACTATAAAAGTGCTAAGCAAACATTGGAATTCTTGTTGATACTAAATATTTTTATATGTGTGATATCTCCGGTTATATCATCTATGAGTATCTAGTTTAAAGCCGATTACAGACTTTGATGGTATTTTGAAATATTGACAATAAGCAAAAGTTTAAGTAATTTAACATCTTTGTTCATGCACAATCACAATATCACTCTTTGGCAAACAATACTTTTGCATTATCTTATTTAATTTAGTGGGAGATAATTGATGCAAATTAAATAATATAATATATTTCAATGGATACTATTGTTGGTTTATAGTTGTTGTTAGTAGATTTGATTTTTCGAAGGTTGTTAGATAACTGTTGTTGGGCTGTAGTTGATGTTAGTAGCTTTAAAAATTAGATGATGTGAACAAGTGTTTGTACCAAGCTATCGTTTGGTTGTAGTTGATGTTAGTAGCTTTAAAAATTTAATAGTGTGAACAAGTGTTTGTACCAAGCGGTACTTTTATATGGTACCTCTTCAATACAACTCAAAACCCAAACATATGCTTCTTTACAACACCCAACATATGCACTTCTTAGTTGTTTCATTAATTCAAATGAAACAGTTAAGTGGTTCCCAGAAACTATTGTGTCTTTACGCTAATATATGTGTAGATGCCGAGAAATGACATGACCCATGTCATCATCCTAACCATTGAATCACAAAAGAGTTTATCATATTAATTAGGAGGGATACAATCATGTGGCAGAAGAGTGTCGTATAGATGCAGAGAATATCCTTGTCGAGATTGATCCTACTAGCATAATTATGGTTGACAATGGATATAGATGAATATCCAGTTAGATATTATCCTTATTACATCGACGTTCAAGGATCCAAGGGTAGACTCTGTTGAGGATATCATGCTTAGTGGTGTCATCAATGTTTTAGTATCTGAGGGTAGAGCCTCAATGAGACCTCTGCACTTAGCAACATCCTCAGATCCTCAGAGTTCAAGGATGAAGTTCGCTAAGGCATCTATGCTCGATAGCTTAGAACTTCAGTATTTGAAGATCAAAACCACTAAGGTCTCAAAGACCAATGATTAGTAGTGGCATGACATCATTGCAGGGATCAATTGCTTACAAGTTAAACAAGGTTGCTACATCAGCTGAAACTGTTGATTGATTTTTGGTACAAGGTAATGATTTCTTTTCTTGACAAATCAGATAGGACGACTGTGAGTTTGTTACAGTTGACTAGTTGACCAAGATTCCTTATAAATAACAAATTTTCCCTCTACATTAGGGATGCTCTCAAGATCCCTAACTTCTTCCCAAGTTTTTCCTGCTCTTGATTGATATTGACTTGAGCATAAAAGGAGAGATCCGTAAGATCAATCTTGCAGTACTCTCTATGTGTTTTTGTGTGGATTGAAGGCCAGATGATTAAGGCTGATTTCGACCTCTACAACATATACCCCTTCGTCCCATGTTGTCTCTTCTTTATGCTATTTAATATAGACTACCCATTAATACAATTAACTAATTATTCAATTGATTTTTTTGTTAAAGAGTAAAACCAGTATCACAAGTGTTAGGGTAGATCTTCAAGATTGAAGCTAGCCGATTCATAACAAGGCTTGTTGTATCATGGAAGTGGTTTAACGATGTACCCATAAACAATCTCATCGCTTCAAACAAGTCCTCTAGTGTTATCCACATTGATAATGAACAAGCTCACTACATCTCTACATCGGTTCATTTTGAGCCTACTGGATGCTTTGCCTCAAGCATAGTTCTGTATACTAGTTCAACAGACCCTACTAGTACATAATATAATCTTGGAACATACATGCATCTTTGTAGAGTTTACTGGTGACCTGTCAGGACTCATTTGACTCAACGATTACTCCCACATTGACTGCATGGCCATCAACTAATAGGAAAATCGAGATAGCTACAAATTATGTTGCCCGACCAATCTCAGCATGCCACATCAGCCACAAATAAGATGAGTCTCATAAGAATTGGTTCCAAAATATGCTACTCGTGACAGGGAGCTTGAGTATCAACTAGGAGGAGGGAAGAAGAGTGATTTTCTTCTATAACTTTCGGGAGATCAATTTCTTCTTTACCAACATCATCTTCTTCCTCTACCACTGCTATGAGAGAGAGAGAGAGAGAGAGAGAGAGAGAGAGAGAGAGAGAGAGAGAGAGAGAGAGAGAGAGAGAGAGAGAGAGAGAGAGAGAGAGAGAGAGAGAGAGAGAGAGAGAGAGAGATGTATATTTTGATCAAATAGTGGATTGAACTTGGCCTCGTGGTTTTCCCTTCACCGTTGGACTATGTAAATTTAGTTACTTAAAAAGCAACTAAATCTTATTTAAGTATATTTCAAATTTAAAAGACTAGTTAATAGTATCAATTATCCTTTATATAGTGAAGTTACGCTTAACTGTATAAAAGTTACTCTTCGATCAATTAAGCTGAAACATTAAAACTCTTTAATTTTACTAATTATTTACGTGAAAAATCAAACATATGTATTTACAAACATGAAAATAAAACATATTTAGTTATATGATATCGAACAATAAAACAAGTTGTACGTATTATATCCAAACTTTAGATTTCTTCTAAAAATCCACTTGATTGTCCGCAGAACAAACATCTAATTCTAAGATCTAAAACTATAAATGAAAAGAATCAACAAAATGTATCCATAAAATTAAAGCATCTCCAACGTGCTCCTCTGGATTTCTTCCTTCTTTATTTTACCAAAAGAAATAGAAAAGGCAGTCAAAAGGGGGTTCCAACGAGCTCTACCAAATTTTCTTATTTTGATATTTCCCTAATCTTCTTGCTAAGGTGGGAGAGAGAAGTAGGAAAGCTTAAGAACAGTGGGTCCCAGCTTGCATTGAATGGAAGTCTATTAACTTTCTTACTTTTCAGAACAGCCCTTGTAAAGATTGTTTTCATGGGTTCTAATTTGGTTATTTTATATAAAAATGGGGAGAGATTGAGGAGCTCGTTGGAGTGCTCTTCCATTCCTAGCCTACGTGGCAGTTATAAGCTTTGAAGAATAGGGAAGAATCGTGGGAACCCGTTGGAGATGATCTTACATCCACAATCTGAAGAATAAAAAATATCAAACTCACCTCTTGTAAAACCTATATTTTTTGTAGCTAAATATTCATCTATTTCAAAAACTTCAATAACTAGCGGAGGCTCAAAATTTAATATCATAGAGAATAATCCTAAAAAGGCAAGAAGATTAGAATCTGCTGATGAGTTCTATATTTGAAAATCAAGTAAGGGTATTTATATCCTTTACTTACTAGTTTGTTAGAGGTTAACGACATGCTCTGCAAGCGGATACGAAAAACGATTACATGGATTGCACTTATTTCTCAAGGGACCATAAGTAAAGGGTATCTTATAGTTGTTATTTAGGCATCCCATACTAATTTACCCTTCTTTTTATAGCGCATGTGGAGCGCCACCCTATAATGAGGGACCCCTTTCTCACCTTAGTGGCGAGCTTTCTAGTCTATGTGATAATAAAAAAATGGGGGTTTTTCTCTTACTCGTGCTGAGTTTTGATTCTCGGTCTATCTTGCACCGATGCACTAACAGATAGGTGACGTACCAACTAATGGACCCCAAAAATTAGCACTAGCCCGCCAACCTAGCGTAAGAGATCGCCCCTGATCGAGGAGCTCGCTCAACTTGAAGACCTTCGGAAGAGTCATCCTTCCTGGCTCCACCCTCGCCCAAGCAAGCACACTTAGCCAAAGTTTTGATGGGGTCCGATGCTTTAGTTGTGGAACATTCCACCTACAGGTTGCTCGTAGATCACACATCGCTCGCATATCGCATTTCGCCCGCAGGAGCCTCGCAAATCACACGTCGCTCGTAGGCAGCTCGCATATCACACATCGTCCACAGGCAATCCACAGATTGCACGACGCCCATAGTTAGATTGTGCTCAGGGGCCAACTCGTCATCTTGAAAAATAAGGTCGTCTCAGATACAGTTATACTTCAGAAGATTCAACACCTGATACAACGGGAACCCAACTCCCCTACGTCGCTCGCAGCTAGCTCGCCCACGAAGGAGATCGCCCCCTTTTATCGGTAGATGTTCTATATCGTAAGACAGCGTTGAATCGACATGTGTCCTCATTTTGGAGGAACTCTGTGGCTGATGGTGGGTCAAGTTCACTCTGTGTGCACCTACTAGGCCCCAAGCAAAACCAACTCTCGGTCTAGAGCCTTCCAGGGTACCACCTGGAGCGGATAAGACCGGTGCATTCCCCCTCTAAAAACCTCAGGCTGCTAGCTGGCCAGCAAGACGACATAGCGCATGTAAAGACCCATGTGCAAACACGAGGGTGCCCAAAAAGATAGGTGGGTTGGCACGTGTCGGTCTGCAGTGGTTGAAGAAAGGCTATAAAAGTATGACCCCAGGCTCCAAAGTACAAGTTCGAATTCCAAAAACTCGAACTACCTTTGGATCATTTGACCTCCCCTTTCAAATCTCTGTTGACTTGAGCGTCGAAGGGTCTATGCTCTGAAAGGAGCCAGCTGTTCTAACCTCTTGTATTTTGCAGGTCGCGAGAGAAGTATGCAAGATTTTTCCCCGACATTTAGCTTTGTTTGTGGGATCTTGTCCGGTCCTTGTGAGGACACCCATGACCACATGGTGCGAAATCAATCCCGAGCCCAGCGTGGGAGAAGTAGCAGGGGCGAAATCCACATAACGGCTGGTACTTCGAGAATAAGGCCGCGACGAGCCCTGATTGCTCCTCCCTAGCATGGTCGAGAATGTACGAAGGCCCGAATCAAACCCTCGGGTTAGTGCCACTACTTAGATGCAGGTCCCTCTGCCCCCTCCTTCGCTTAGCGACCAGCTCTTCAAAGAGATGCTGGTCATGCAGCGAACTATCGTCGATGAGTTAGCTCACCTACGACAGGCCCCGACGGTATGCTTGAGACGCCCTAAACCATCTTGCGGCCCTGATGGCCCAAGGGGATGATTGATGGAACGGTCTCAGCAGTCGAGGAGCTCGAAGGATGCTCCTCCGATTCCGCCCCCACTCGCCTAGGCGTCGTGTGCCAATCAATTTCATTGCGACCTTGGCGCTCATCCTAGCAGGACCCCTTTTTTGTGGGGGTGCCCGCTGTCAACCAAGAACGGGGTCGGGTTTTCCCGAGAATTTCGAGAAACAAGTCGTTCCATCCCGACGATGTTGTCGATCTATCCAACGCCGCCCAACACCACCGAAGCCAAAGTACGGGGTCGAATAGCTCAAAGGCCAAATTGAAGCTACGGGACCGTAACCCACGTCAGCAACTGACTCGTTATTGCGAGAGGACACCTCCTCACTACGGTCTTAGCAACGAGGCAACATCCTCGCATAGACATCGCAATCCGCAACCTCGGCAACAATTTGGCACGCAGAGGCGATGCCCATATGAAAGATCATATCACCATAACGGTGAGGACACAATCCGACCTCAGGGGAGCGTGCACGATCGTTTGGGGCCTACGCAGCAAAATTTGGGAAACTACCCAAAGCACTGACGACTACCCGTGCACCTGTCAACCTATTGGAGGATTTAGCTGTGCGAGGAGGGAGCTCACCCTTCACAGCTGAAGTTTGTCGTGGAGATTTCCCTCAACACTGGATTCCCCCAAAGTTCGTGCTATTTGATGGGTCGCAAGATCCAGTGGATCATCTTTTGGATTATCAGAAGTTACTTTTCTTCCAAGACCAAGGCCATGTCTTATGTCGGGCATTTCCAAGCAGCCTGATAGGATCAACCCTGAACTTGTTTCACAAGCTCCTCTCGATCCCGTGCTTCACTATGCTATCCGGCCTGTTCTTGGAGCAGTATCGGTGAAACCGGCAGCCTTTGAAGAGAATTAAGTCGTTCGAGCTCTCCATGGGAGCTAAGGAGACCCTCCAGCAGTTCTCGACCTACTTCCAGAGCGCCTACCTCACCCTTGAAGGCTCAGCAGGCCAGGATCGAACTGCTATGAGTGCTTTTAGGAGTGCTCTTCCCGAAGGAAGTAAACTCCATGATGCTGTAGTCATCTCAGACTCGTGCACCATGGTCGAAGTCTTCGCCTTGGTCCAATAACACATCAAGCTCGAGGATGTTGTTCTAGACCACAAATGAAAGTTGGACGATCAGTGACTTCCCCATATGTTGCAGGCCCTGGTCGTCAAGGCCATCGAGTGGCAAGAGGCACCCCCTGTGGTGCCTATTCCGGCGGTCGCAAAGCCGGCGAACTAGCATATGCCGTAGGGACCAGAAGAGAGGGACTTCACAGTGATGACCTTCCCTCCTGGACAATTCTTGTATCAGATCCGAAATGAACATTTCCTGCAATACCCTCCTCTGCTTTAGCCAGGAAAGCTAGGATCTCATGATGGAGCTCGCCGGTGCTCGTTCCATAGAGGGCTCAGGCACAATACTAATTGGTGCCGAGCTATGAAGAATCAAATCATATTGAGGACCTCGTCGCCCCCAAGGCCACCTTGATCGATTTATTTCATTGCCCCGATGATTTGAGATCATAGTGCCATGAGTCCCTAGAGAAGATTGTGGGGGAAATTTCTGTGCCGTCTTGATAAGACTCTTCGCCCCACAATTATTGATTGAATTAGATGGTTTATATATATATATATATATATATATATATATATATATATATATATATATATATATATATATATATATATATATATAAAGAGAGAGAGAGAGAGAGAGAGAGAGAGAGAGAGAGAAAGAGAGAGCGAGAGAAAGAGAGAGATGACACATAGAGTTATTGTCGAAGTTCGGTCTTGTGACCTACATCTACGGGCGAGAGGTGCCACCTGATCTCCACTATAATATGAGTAAATAAGGGGTGCGCGTTCTCTCGATATGTCGAGAGAAGCTTTGTATAGTGGGGTTGCATGGAGCAACTAGAAGAAAGTCGAGGGAAAAGAAGAGAGCTCTGGCTCTGGCTCTAGAATATCCTCCTCCTCTGATTGAATGACCCACCAATCAACCCTTTATCTGGATGCCAAAGGGATCCTTTTATAGCTAAAGTCAGTGCTGATATGGTAGTGATGATGTGGCAGTGATGAGGTGGTGATGGTCCTAGGCCGTTGTGCGGGCCCATGTGGGTCTGATCCGGTCTAGTATAATCTTTGCACCTACAAAGAGGACCAACCAATGGTCGGGGCCGCGCTTCCCCCATCCCCTGAAAGCGGACCAGTCATATGTCATAATATCCCTGGCCACCTCAAAGTACCACGATCCAACAACAAGCCACGACAATAAGTACGAGAGGTCGAGCATATCTAGAAGGTACACTCTGTCTTACAGCTGCCCACTTTGCTTGAAAACAGTCGACCAATAGCTCGCGATTTGGTATGGTTCTCGGAGGACAATATGGCAAGGGTGGTCACTCCCCATAATGACCCCTTAGTTATATGCCTCATGATTGCAAATATTGAAGTCCACCATATACTGGTCGACTCGGGAAGTGATGTTGATATCCTATTTCTATTTGCTTTTAACATATGAGCCTTCGTTGGACCGACTTGTTGCCTACTACCACCTCATTGAGTGGACTTCACAAGTGAAGTAACGAGAGTGGTAGGCAAGATCATGTTAACTGTGATCGCTGTCCAGGAGGCTTGACAGACCCGATTTGTTATCGTTGACAGGCAATCGGCCTTCAATATGATCCTTGGGCGACCTTGTCTCAGGCAAATGAACGCAGTCTCCTCTCCAAATCACCAAGCCCTTAAATTCCATGTGCCTACGGGAACCATGTGTTGGAATTAAATCCTATTATCAGAGTCGCAGCGGAAGCAAAAAATAGATCCGAAGATCTTACGGTATATGTTTCATTATAATTAATTCTATAAAACAATCTACATGCAAATCTATGATTTTAGCATATGTGCGGACACCCTAGAGGCATACTACGATTTACGGAAGACATGCATGCATCTAGTTAGGTGTTTAGAATCATCATACCTTGTGGACCTATGATCCGAAAAGAATGGAACGATAATGAACCGCACGTAAATCGCAAGAAAAGTTGTCGGATGGCACCTTGTCCTTTGCGAAGGGAGGAATCCTCAACGTCCTATCTCTGAATGCAAGGACTACGAGCCGACGAAGGAATTCGTTGCGAAGATGACGGCGAGCCACAAGATTTCCTCCTTTTCTTTCTCTCTTCTTCCTTCTCCTTCCTTTCTCCTTCTTCTTCCTCTTTCTTCCTTGGTCGAAACCACAAAGAGGGAGAGGAGAGAAGGGGGTTTGGGTTTTAGGAGAGGGAGGCACTAGTGTCGGTCCCCTCTCTCTCTAATCCTTTTATAGGGTCGGTCCCCAAGTGCTCTATGCAAGCTAGGGCCGGCCCCAAGGGGATTGGGATGAGGGGGGGGCATGGTTTTAGGGTTTCTCTATGTCTATCGTAAAGTCTAGACGAAAACACTCTTCACAAAAAGTGAAACACTGTAAGAGAGATTGAGTGAGGTGCGCTACTCAGAATCGAGTTCTGTCAGTGCCTATGAGCTCCTAGAATTATTCTGCTCATTATAAGATCCATATTCAATATGTTCTAAGCCATATTTTAGTATTTACCAAAATACCCCTATGACCTCTAACATATATGAATTAGGTTCTTAGGCTCTGGGCTTACGCTTCATCGCGCTACTTCGCATCCAACGTATCCAACCAGGTCGGGGAATAATTCCTATACGCAACGATAGGGTGGAACCTTCAGGTTGACACACCGAAAGTTTCACTAATCAGCCCTAATCCGATTAACCCGCGTAGCCACCCAGAGTGCGACGCTAGTTGAACTCTAGTGATCCTAAACTTATGATACTCCCTTGTAACCCTGTTCTCTACTATACTCTGATAATCCTTAGTCCCTCCTATTACTGGTGCCATAATACGACTCGGGTGGTGAGGAGCACCATTAGATCCCGATCGATCATCTGACTAGGATTTGATGACTTTTTATCTATAACACCACACACCTTCCGGTGCTATGCCTAGTATCCGGAACATCGTTAGTCATATTAACAACCACCAGGCCTGGATTAATTGTGTGGACAGATTGACTCATCAAAACGAACCCATCCAACACTGGACGTTGAATAAATTGTAGAGATTGCATGCCACTCAAGCGCTAGCCGGGTAACCCAACATACCGTGGTATTGGACTATGGAAGGTCTACACACGTTGGCACATCAAAGCACCACACAACTGGTTGGCCCAGTGTATATGGTCCCTCAGGGTTAATGATAGATTATCTATAGTAGTAAGACTGTTTATGCATCAGTATCTGAATCACTGAACTGTGCTCCGTCTTGGTTCTTGTTCAACACAATCATTGTGCTTGGTCAGGTGAATGGGAATCCCACGTTCCCGTGGTAGAGACTTCACCACATCCTCTACCTACCAACAACTTATTCTCGGTGAAGCGACCGGCATCACCAAAGCTGTGAACTAGTTATAGGACTATACAGAACTGGTCCACTGGGTCTCCCAAGCATGGATCCACCATGCGCCTCAGTGGCCTACTGTGTTCCCTAGGATCCTTTTTTATATATGTATTAATATATACCAAAATAGTATTCAAATTAGAGCAATAACTAAAGTCATCTTTATTAATGTTAATACATAAAATCCACACTCAGGACACATGAGCTACAATACCATGGTCATCCGGGGTGACCAAATTGTGACGACTCGGTATGAGCAGGATACGTATTCCTTGGTCGTCGACCTCGTCGCTACCACAAGGAGCCCCCAGACACAAGTCCAAGCCGAGCAACCTGCCCCATCTTAGCAAATAGAGGAACCCTTACCCAAGCGGAATGACAGCAGGGGTAGGGAGGTAGTCATCAACTGCGAGCGACGTCCCTTTTGAGTTCCGGCTTGCAGGCGAGCTGCAATGCCCCCGTCCCTCACCCAAGCGGAAAGCCGGTACAGGTGGAGGGAATACAATCAATCGGGAGTCTCAACTAAGTGAGCGGTTGGAAGAGGTCTTACACAAGAAACCACCCTATTCAGAACCTCTTTGGGTCATCGACATCGGAGACAATTCCAAGGACCCGACGATTACTTATCTCGGGACGTCGCTAACCGATAGCGGGGACATAGAGTTGACGTTATTCCATCGGGAAAATCGAGATGCTTTTGCTTGGAGCTTCTCTGACATGCATGAAATCGATCCGGAGATTGCCTATCATCGTCTGCATACTCTGAGAGGCTTCCCTCCTGTGAAGCAGAAAACTCGGCATACTTCTGCCATGAAGGCTAATGGAAAATGAGCCGAAGTAGAGAAGCTAGAGCAAGCCGGATTCATCCGTGAAGCATTTTTCCCTGAGTGGATCTTCAATATCATAGTCGTGCCAAAAATTAGTGGATCTATCCGGGTATGTATAGATTTTTCTGATCTTAATAAAGCTTGCCCGAAAGACGGGTTCCCTCTCTCTAGAATTGATGCCTTGGTGGACGCCGCCGTCAGGTTTGGAGCTCTCTCTTTTATGGACAGGTACTCTGGCTATAACCAAATACCACTGCACTTCGTTGATCAAGAGAAGACCACTTTTTACTTAGGATCGGGATACCAAAAGCTTTTTTGTTTTCAAGTGTCCAGGCTTAAGAGCGTCGGAGCAACCTATCAAAGGATAGTAACTAGCATGTTCAAGAACTAGATCGGCAGAAATGTCGAGGTGTATGTTGATGACCTTCTGGTGAAGAGCTAGGAGCGAGCCAAGCATATCGTCGACCTGGAGGAAACTTTTGGCATCCTTAGGAAATTCCGAATGAAGCTAAACCTGGCGAAGTGTGCTTTTGGGGTAACTTCGGAAAATTTTCTTGGTTACCTAGTCAATAACTGGGGTATTGAGGCAAACCCTGAATAGATAAAAGCTCTCACCCAGATGTCTTCGCCCAAAACAAGAAAAGATGTCCAAATACTGAGTGATCGGATTGCCATCCTGAATCATTTCATCTTGAAGTCTTCCGACGTTTTCCAGTCCTTGTTCAAATTACTTCAAAAAGGAGCCAGCATCTAATGGGATGATAAGTGCGAAGCCACCTTCAAGAAGATTAAAGACTATCTAGCTCGTCCACTGGTTCGGGCAGCCCCAAAGCCTGGAGATGAGCTCGGTGTATACCTCACCATTACCAATCGAGCTGTGAGCGAAGTTCTTATGCTCGAGGAATCCAACCTAGAAAAAACTGTCTACTTTGTAAGCCACACCATGCTTCTAGCCGAGCTTTGATATCACCCTATTGAAAAGGTAGTTTTGGACTTGGTTTTGACGGCGAAGAAGATTCATCCCTATTTCTCAGCACACTCAGTGCGAGTCATTACCAAGCATCCCCTCAAGAGCGCTCTCTCATGACCCTCGGTCACTGGAAGGCTTTAAAAATAGGTGATCGAGCTCATAGCTTACGGACTAAGCTACCCCCCACAAACAACCATAAAGGGACAAGCTCTGGCGGACTTCCTGGCAGACTTCTTGCCCAAAAAGCCCGTTCTGTTGCCTGAAGACAAACCCATGGAGGCACACCCGGGAAAAGCGGGATACCTGGATGATTACCCTAATCGATTCTAGACCGAGCTAGAGACTACTGGAAATTGGAAGCTTTTCGTGGATGGCTCGTCTAATGCTACCGGGGCAGTGATTGGAGTCATACTTTCTGCCCAAGAGGTAATCCTTGAAAAATCCATTTGCATTGACTTTGCAGCTACTAAAAATGAAGCAAAGTATGAGGCGTTAATCTTTGGGCTAGAGCTCACTATCGACGTTGGCGTGAGAAAGCTCAAGGTCTTCAGCAATTCTCAGCTTGTCATCTATCAGATTAATGGTGACTACACCTCTCGAGATGCACGGATGATGAGCTACCTTGACCTCGTGAGAAACATGATCTCGAGGTTTGACAAGGTCGTTTTCGAGCAAATTTCATGATCAGATAACAAACAGGTCGATGCTCTTGCTAACATTGCCTCCTGCTCGGAGATCCCGAAGTTTGGTAAAGAGTCATCGAGGTACAAGACTGCCCCCTGAATTCAACTCAGCGATAATAGCACTAACCAGACCTCGACGAGAGGAGTACCTCCACCAAGTTGGACCTCGCCTATTCTTCGGTACCTTTAGGCTAGCGAGGTTTCCAAAGATAAAGTTGAAGCCCGACGTGTCGAGAGCAATGCCACCCGGTACCTTGTTTTGTGGGGACAACTATTTCAAAGTCCTTTGGAGGTCCTAACCTCAGGTGTGTAGAACCATTTGAGGTTGACAGTATTTTAGCTCGTATTTATTTCGGAGAGTTCAACAATCATTCTAGCGGGCGTTCACTAGCAGCAAAAGTTAAACGCCAAGGGTATTGGTGGCCAACACTTGCTTCATGATGCCCTCGAGCTTGCCCAAAGTTGTCTATAATGTTAGAAGCACGCCCCCATTAATCATCTACCCATGGAAGAATTGCACCCTCTTATCAGTCCATGGCCGTTTCAGCAATGGGGACTGGATATAGTTGGACCTTTCCCTGTGTCTACCAATCAGAAAAAATTTATCTTGGTAGCCACAGGCTACTTCACCAAATGGGTGGAAGCAATCCCGCTAGCCAAGTCCAGCGAGAAGAAGGCAAGAGATTTCCTGTAGAAAAATATCTTATGTAGATTTGGGCTACCTAGGGTGCTCATCACAGACACGGGTGCCAATTTGATTACCACCGCGTTAAAAAATTTTGTGCCGACCATGGAGTCGAGCTGTATTTCTCTTCTCTGAGGTATCCCTAGAGCAACGGTCAAACTGAAGCCACTAATAGAGTGATATTGAATAATCTCAAAAGTGGTTAGGTGGAAGCAAGAGATTGTTGGAGAAGAAGCTTCTCGGGGTATTGTGGGCTTACTGGACCACCCTGTGCCGCTCTACGAATGAGTCACCTTTTAGCCGATCACTTAAAGCTGTGAAGATGTTCTACTGATAGAAGCGGAGGTATCTATGGAGAGACTCCTGGCCATCAAAGAAGTCAACAATGATGACTTACAAGTCAATTCCCTAGACCAGCTAAAAGAACACAAAGAGCATGCAAGTCTCTACCTTACCAAATATAGGCAAGAAATGAAGTAGTCTTACAACAAGAGAGTCTGACAGCGAGCTCTCCGGTCAGGAGACCTTGTAGAGGAAGGTGTTTGCAAACACACAAGATCTTAATGCCGAAAAACTCGGGAGGAACTGGAAAGGCCCTTATATAGTTCACGATGCAGCAAGATCGACCTCCTATCGGTTGAAGACCGCTAACGGTGAGCTCTTGGAGTGACCATGGAATGCGGTTCATCTCCAAAAGTACTACCAATGACTGGAGATACCATCTTTTGTAAAAAAAATTTGTGAATTGAAAAGTGATCTTTTATGGAAAATTTGTGTGCGCACGATGTGTAAATTTTCTAGGCATGTGCAAATAAGATTGCCATAATAGTCCGTCGTTGTGCGGACTTAAAGCCAAACCGGGGTTCTCAGTGGCCGTCTCGAACGACCTTGGGATCGTCGGGGTACTCCACTGTCATGCAGACTTAAAACTGGACCGAGGACCTTTGTGCTCACACGTTGTGATCAGGGGATCCTCAGGGTGATTTGCGAGGAAGCCCTATTCGGCGACCTAAGAATCCCTTGGTAGACCTAAAGTTCGAAATTGGTAAGGCCATAAAGAGAAGTGCAAATGCCACCAAAATCGAACTTAGGGTAATCAGGGTTGATAAGGGTTATTAACCGGGTTAGGGGCAGTCAACTTTAAGTTTATTTCTCAAAATTTGAAATGTTAGACCCTTAACTCTTCTGTTTCGTTTTTGAGTTACTAGACTTTATGATTTGATTTGCCAAGTTAAGGGCCAAACCGTCTTTTCTTGATCATACCATTTTTTTGTGTTTACATATCGTTTTAAACGAGCTTTTTTCCTTACGATTTTGCTGCCTCGCCCGGGGTAGAGCCCTTACACCACTGACAAATATCGACTTTGCAAGCACGCCTATAGTGATAAGAAAAAAACCACGAGAACGAGCTCCGAAAGAAAAAGCATTTCATTCATTTATTGAGGGCACGAGTATGGGAATACAGTAAGCGAGCTCATGTATTTCTCATCTCGGTGCCACTATCGCCATGGCGATGCTTCTTCCTAGCCCTCTCCACGGCGGTGGTGATGCCTTTTTTAAGGAGCTCGTCCAGTTGTGCCTGAAGACAGTCTTGTTGCGCTTGGAGGACTTTGGAGTGAGCCTCCCTTACAGCAGCTAACTCGGCCTTCAGAGTGTTCACTTTGCCTCGGAGTTGGGAATCTTCGCCTTGCACGATCTCCTTCTCTTTGATTGCCTTCTGGAGCTAGCCGGCCGCCTAGGCATTCACCTTCTCCGCCAATATCAACCTCTTTATCAAGACAACAACTTGTTCATGCAGTTCGACGATTTGCTCTCTAAGTTCAGCAGAACGGTTGGCTTCATGGAGCTGGTGAATGTGTTCATCCAACCTATGCTCAGAGCCCAAGAGGGTGCCATTGTATAAGCCCATAAGGCTTTGCCTAACTGAGCAGGCATTCTCGGCTAAAGTTTTGACCTTTCTCTCCATCTAGAAACAAAGCAGAGGTAAAAGACTCTCCATTGGGAGTCGAGTCTTCGCAACTCGAGTCACCACTGTCTATCCCAGAAGTGGGCACCTTGACCGGGGAGGCATAGGTCGCTTTCGCTGTACCAGACGCCACCATGTCCCTCGCACCAATGGGATCACTTTTCTGACCTTGGTTTGGGTGGTGATCTTTTCGAGGTCGTCCTGGAGCCATGGAGCTAGCCACATGAGCTAGTTCCTGAGGGTACCGGTCCCTTGGGGGACCTAGGGGACTTAGTCTATAAGTTCCCTACTCTAGAGCCCATGCGTGAGATCTTTGGGCACAATATTTTCACTCGATCTCCCTACATCGTCCTCTTCGACCGGCTCGCCGAGGTAAAAACACCCTTACTTTCCCTCGTCGTAGCTTTTCTTTTTCAATAATCTTCTAACTGTTTTCGCTCGCCACAGGTGGAGCGGGTCAGCCGCGCTCTGGCCGATGAGGTCGCTGGTGTCGCGGGGGATATGGTCTCCCTCTACGATGACACTCTCCACAGCTCGGAGAGGAAAGTAGACAAGCACATCCACCGTCTCCGCCAAATGGACCGGTCAGGCGAGCTCCAGGCTGAAGTGGACCGGCTGCGCCAGCAGGTCGCCTCCTCAAACTCGGAGGTCGACCAACTGCGCCAGCGGGTCGCCACCTTCACCACTGCGCTGGCCTCGGTCGAGGATGCTCGCGCCCGTGCCATTTCCGATCTTCAAGAGGCTCGTCAAGCTAAAGAGGCTGCCCAAAAGGAAATTTCCGAGCTCCAAAGCCAGGTGGCGGCTTCCAGAGACGAGATCACGGTGTTGAAGGAGGCGCATCTCCAAGACCTTCATTCTCAGCGAAACCGTCTCCAATCGCAACTCGACGAGCTCCTCCGGAAAGGCGCGCTCGACGCCATCGAGAAATACAAGACCGAAAGGTCAAAGAAAAGGAAGCGCGGCGACGACGATGGTGCTGGCGCGGGCCAAGCCTAGGCTTGCTCCTTATTTGTAACCTCAATGATAAATGATAAATACATCTTTTTGAGCTCGCTTTTGTGTTACTTTCTGTGCTTGTTTCTCTTCTTTATGAGTATGAGTCCGCTTTAGAACTTTGACAGCGGTCTCGAGGGTCGTACCCCGGGCGAGGCAGCTAATTCATTTCAACCATTTATTTTTTAAAATATATACAAACGAAAAACTCGGTATGCTCGCTAAATCCCGATATAATCTCTGAGCCCGGAAAAGTAAAAGACGAGCGAACCAAATAACTTCAACAAATTTCCCTATACTCAGAGCTTTAAATCATTTTTATTTTGAAGGAAACTAATAAGTGCTAGCTGCCCCCTGCCCGGTTAATTACCCCCAAAGACCCCGTTTACTTGACATGCCCTTAGAGGGGTTACCACGGGAAGTTCGGGCTACCTGAACGGACGGTCGCCCTCCCCAAGTTTCCCTAATTCACGCTAGGATGCTTCCGTTCATGGTAGGTGAACGCGAAGGATCCCAGTAAGGCTTAGAGTCCTCTTAACAGCGGACTACCCTGGAAATCTCAAGGTCGCTATCTGGCGGCCTCTGAGAGAACCAATCTTGCTTTAAGTCCGCACAGTGACGGACTACTCCGGGAATCTCAAGGTCGCTTTCTGGCGACCTCTGAGGAAACTGGTCTAGCTTTAAGTCCGCACAACAACGGACTTTATTTTATACACTCCCCACAGCGAGCTTTTTCCTACAGACTCCTGGGATTTAAAGACTTTGATGAATCCAAATATGGTCGCCCATCCATTTCTTTCTAAAAAACCATTTAACAAAAGATCGCCAGTTCTAGGCGTAAAACTTCCGAAGATGCAGAACGTTCCAAGGTCGCTCGAGCAGGTCACCCTCAGCAGTCATCAACTGGTAGGCCCCAGATCCTCGTGCCTGGTGCACTAAGTAGGGGCCTTCCCAGTTCGCCGTGAGCTTTCCAGCGTTGGGTTCCTGTGTGTTTGCGAACACCTTTCTCATCACCATGTCACCCGGTTTGAATGCTCGATGGCGGACTTTCTTGTCATACGCGCGCTTCATTTCTTGTCTGTACCCGGCGAGGTGCAAGTTGGCGCATTCCCGTCGTTCGTCGAGCTGGTCGAGGGAGTCGGTGAGCAGATTGTCATTATCAACCTCATCTGCCGCGAGCCTTCTTTCGGTAGGTAGCTCGGCCTCCACAAGCAGTACAGCTTCGCACCCATAAGTGAGATCGAAAGGTGACTCATTAGTTGAGCGACGTGGAGTAGTGCGATAGGCCCATAGGACGCCATCGAGCTCCTGCTCCCATAATCCCTTCTTTCCTTCCAACCTCTTCTTGAGGTTGTCCAGAATTACACGATTTGTGGCTTCGGCCTGCCCATTGCTTTGAGGGTACCTTGGAGATGAAAACCTTAGGTCGACCCCATATTCATCACAAAAACTTCTGATCAAGCGATTGTCGAACTGGCGACCATTATCGATGATAAGTACTCACGGCAGTCCGAACCTACAGAAAATACTCTTCCAAAGGAAGTCTTTTACTTGTTTTTCGCCTATCTTAGCTAGCAGGACCGCTTCCACCCATTTGGTGAAGTAGTCCGTAGCTACCAAGATGAATTTCTTCTGCCGAGTTGATATGGGAAAAGGGCCCACAATGTCGAGCCCCCACTGCTGAAAAGGCCAGGGGCTTACCAGAGGGTGCAACTCTTCAGCGGGCATATGGTTCGTTGTGGCGTGCTTCTGGCATTGGATGCATTTTTGAGCAATCTTCAAAGCGTCTCGCTCGAGATTGGGCCACCAATACCCTTGCCTCCTGACTTTCGCAGCCAGAGACCGCCCACTGGTGTGGTTTCCCAGCTCGCCGGAGTGAATGCAATTCAAAACTTCTTCGGTTTCGGGGCTCTCGATGCAACGAAGATTCGGCCCGCCAAAAGATCTTCGAAAAAGGCGTTCCCAGCGAATGAGATAGCGACCAGCGCACTTCTCAACTCGCCGGGCTTCCTCTCTACCGTCGGGGAGCTCGTCATTCTGGAGAAAACGAAGAAGGGGCGCGGTCCACCCACCGGGCGACACGTCGGCTGAGACTTGGTTAACGATTGGTTCTATCAGTTGGATCCGAGACTGACTTTGGGCCTCGATGAAAATCTGGAGAGATTCTGATGCTCCCAGCAGGGAGGCGGCATTTGCCAATGCATCAGCCCGCCTATTATCGGTCCGTGGAATTTGTTCGAAAGAAATCTTCTCGAATCCTGCAGCCTTGCCTTTCACTAGGTCCACGTAGCCCGCCATTCGCGTATCCCGGGAAGCATAATCTCCGTTGATTTTGCAAATGATTAGTTGGGAATCGCTGAAGACTTTCAATCGTTTAGCACCCACCTCCAGGGCGAGCTCTAATGCAGCTAGTAGCGCCTCGTACTCTGCTTCATTGTTGGTGGCAGCAAAATCCAGTCAGACTGATTTCTCGAGGAATACCGCCTGGGCGATTAGTGCGACCCCGATACCTGCTCCCGACGCGTTGGAGGAACCATCAACGAATAGCTCCTAATCCGATATTTCTGAATGCTTCGCTGGAGGAAGCTTGCCATGATCACCTAAGAACCTCGCCTTCCCAGGGTGCGCCTCAGTTGGCTCATCCTCCTGGTACTGGACCGGCTTTTCTAGGGGAAAGTCCGCTAAGAAATCAGCAAGAGCCTGCCCTTTGACGGTAACTCGAGGGACATACTCCAAACCGTAGGCGGCGAGCTCGGTAGACCATTGATAGAGCCTTCCTGCTACCGAGGGCCTAGAAAGTGCGTTCTTCAAAGGGTGCTCCATGATAACCTTGACGGTGTGTGCCGAAAAGTAGGGGTAGAGCTTTCTTGCGGTAAGGACCAAGGCCAATGCGACCTTCTCGATTGGTCGATACCGAAGCTCGACGGGAAGCATCGTATGGCTCACAAAGTAAACAGGCCGCTCTACTTTCACTTCTTCCACTACGAGGACCCCGCTCACATCATTCTCGGTAACCGCAAGATACACACCCAGCTCGGCGCCGTCTTTTGGTGCCACCAGAATTGGCAGGCTTGCCAAATAGTTCTTGATTTTCCGAAAAGCGAGCTCGCATTTGTCATCCCAACAGATGCTCGCTCCCTTTCGAAGCAGTTCAAAAAGAGGTCGGCAATTGTCTGAAGATTTGGAGATGAATCGATTCAACGCCGCAATACGTCCACTCAATCTCTGAACCTCCTGCCTTGTTCTTGGAGCGGGCATCTCAATGAGTGCTCGGATTTGCCCAGGGTCAGCCTCGATCCCCCTGTGGGTGACCAGGTACCCTAGGAATTTCCCGGAGGTCACACCGAATGCACACTTTGCCGGGTTTAGTCTCATTTGGTGTCTGCTTAAAACTTCAAAAACTTCGAGGAGATCGGCAAGATGCCCCTCTCGCTCTCGACTTTTTACCAGGAGGTCGTCTACATAAACTTCAACATTCCTGCTGATCTGATCTTTAAATATTTGAGTGACTAACCTTTGGTAGGTCGCTCCCGTGTTTTTGAGTCCGAAGGGCATAACCCGATAGCAGAAAAGCTTTTGGTACCCCGCTCCGGAATAAAAGGCGGTCTTCTCCTGATCGTCAACATAGAGAGGTATCTGATTATATCCAGAGTACCCGTCCATGAACGACAAAGCCTGAAATCCGACAGCAGCGTCTACCAGCGCGTCGATTCGCGGAAGAGGGAATCTGTCCTTCGGGCATGCCTTGTTGAGGTCGGAGAAATCGATACACACTCTGACCGCTCCGCTTTTCTTCGGGACCGCCACAATGTTCGAGATCCACTCAGGGAAGTGTGCCTCTCGAATAAACCCAGCCCGCTCCAGCTTTTCTATCTCTGCTTCCACTGCAGCGGACTTTGCAGCGGGTTGTGGGTGCAAATTTTGGCAAGAAGCCTGCAAACAGCGGGACCCACCGGCCCTGCCTGGTGGGCCCCCGAAAACAACAGCGGGACCCACCGGCCCTGCCTGGTGGGCCCCCGGAGACTACAGCGGGACCCACCGGCCCTGCCTGGTAGGCCCCCTAAAGCGGCAGCGGAGCCCACCAGCCTTACCTGGAGGATCCCCAGATACGACAGCAGAAACCGCCATTTACCCCGGAATTCCTCCCAGAGAACCCTATAAATAGCAGAGCCTTCGAATGTAAAAGGATCGAACTCTCAGTTCTAGAACCAGAGCTCTGAGATTTCTAACTTCCCATCTTCCACCTCTCTTTGATCTTCTTCTCTCTTTCGAAGAGATCAGAGTGTTTTCAGTGATACTCGGCCTGTCGAGATTACTTCATCATAAGTGTTAGTGAATTCGGGTTGCTCCCTATAGCACGGAGACGTAGGCTTCGGCTGAACTCCGAGATCATATCTCTCGTGTCAAATCTCTGATTGCATCTCTCTCTCTCCATTTGCATATCAAAGGCTTCAACTGCAATCGACAGATCGAACAGCGATCCTCAACGTCTATTTCAACTCCAATTGACTGGTGCTGCGAAAGTCTTCGGGTCGGCACGAAGATTTTTCCCCCACAGTTTGGCGCCGTCTGTGGGATCCGAGCAAAAAGTCGAGCTCTCTCCACTACTACTTGATCGGTTGAGCATACAACCAATCTTGATAGCCAAACTTCCTCGCCTCCTCGGTTGATTAGACAACTGATCGAACGTCGGCACTCTCGTTGCATCCTTTGCTCTCTGAATGGCGAGGACAAAACACCAGGGTCAACCAGAAGGAAGTAACACTCAACAACAACCTCGTCCTGAGACTCGTTCAATGAGTCAAAGGCTCAACTTCGGACAGCCCCTTGCTGTCCCCGAGATGGGAGTTCGTTCAGGAAGTGGCAGATCTGTCGATCGACCTATCGCCCACCCCGTGCGACAATCGATTGGGCAAACAACACCAGCTCCTGCTGAAGACCCTCCATCAACTTACCAAATCTCTGCGGTCGACTTCCAGCTGCTCCAATTGGCAAAGCAAAACGCCACCCTCACCGCCGAAAGGGATGCACTTAAGAGGGCAGCTTCGGAAGCTGGGATCGCTCTTCCTATCCCCTCTACAAGTGAGAGGGTCGATCTTCCTCGACATTCAATTCACTCCGAGCAACGGAGATCAATGGGCACTGCTGCCCTCGAAAGGATCCGACACGACCCAACTCCCTCCGCTGCCCCCTGGAAGCAAAGTGTTTGGGATAGCCTCGAAGACGAGTCTTCTCAATCGTCTTCTGGCCGCAACTGCGACAAGAGGGCACCTTCAAAGCTCAATATACCAAGGAAGCACCAAATGAAAGGCGCTCCTTCAAAGAGTAGAGTCTCCCCTTCCATTCCACTTCAACGTGGGCTTGGATCGGACCTCCGACATAGACTTCAACCGGCAAATACTTCAGTGCCTGAGCAAGACCTTGCGATCTTGCCTCTTGACCCATCTCTAGGTCGAGGACATGGTCGTAGGGATGGATATTCCTCTGCCGGGCCTCTACATCGAAGTCTCTTTGAGACAATATTTCCAAGGGGATGGAGAACTCCAATCCTCCCCAAATTCAACTGCATCAGAGGAGATCCAGCTCTTCATATACTTGCCTTCAAGCAAGCCTTGACGTCGCACGAAGAAGAAAACAACGTGCTCTGCCGCACCTTCGCTGGAAGTCTCGATGAGCCGTCGCTCGACTGGTATCATAATCTCCGAGCTGGGTCCATCACCCAGTTCGATGTTTTGGCTAAACTCTTTGTGCAGCATTATCAGCTCAATCTGAAGCCCGAGAAGAAGCTCGACTCTCTCTATCGGCTAAGGATGGGTGCTGACGAGACTCTCCGAAGTTTCACTAGGAGGTTTCGCAACGAGCATGCTGCCCTCTCTAGAAGACATCTGGATGATGAAGCTATCATGTTGGCTTTCGAGAACGCTCTCCGCTTCGATCTACACATCTACAACGACTTCATCCTCAATCCCCCTCCTTCTCTGGGTGCTATGTTCGATCGAATTCAGAGAGAGATCGAGGTCGAAGACGATCAAGTCGCTCGGAAAGGGCGAGAAACAAAGCGAAGACCCGCTGAGAGAGAAGCTCCAAAGTATGCTGCTAAGGCCCACAATGCTGAGGCAGCAGCCCCTCCAGCCAACAAACGATCAAAGAATGATGGGCGTCGATCTCCGACGAAGACCACTTTCACTGAGTGGAATTTACCAGTCGAACAAATACTCGATCGCATTCAACACGACGAGTATCTTCGGAGGCCCAATCCTCTTCAGCCAAACTCCAAATTCACAGCAGACAAAACAGTCTACTGCGAATTCCATCGAAGTCACGGCCACTCTACCGATCGATGCTATCGGTTGAAGTTCCATCTTGAAGACTTACTGCGAGAGGGCCACCTTCAAGAATTCGTCAACAACGGGCACGATCAACGTCGAACCTCTGCAAAGGGGAAAGAAGTGTGTTGGATACATCAAATCTCCTCTGACCGGCAACCTATCTCTGTGAATGCCAATGTCTTTGGCATTCATGGATCATTGCACAACCAAGCAGTGACCGGGAAAGAAGTCGATCGGCAAATTCGGCGCATCTTCCATGTTCGATCTACTGCAAATAAAGAAGATACCTGGATCGAGAAGCCCATCGAAGGTCTTGCTTGGCCGTCCATCGTCTTCAACGACACTGATCTTCAAGGAGTTCATACTCCACATCGAGACCCCCTGGTTTTGAAACTCATCATCGACGGAAGTACCGTCAATCGGATCCTCGTTGACACCGGGAGTTCTATCGACATTATGTTCTCAGACTGCTTCAAACGTCTGGGACATAAATATCAAAGTCTCGACGTCGTCCCGACCGTGATCACTGGCTTCAACGGCGAACAAAGCATCACGGTGGGCGAATCGAGATTCACTCTGGACCTCAGCCGAGAGACTCGAGTCTCGGTGAGGTTTGCCATTGTCGAAGGGGTCTCCAGTTACAACGCCATCCTCGGGCGACCATTCCTCCATCAGATCAATGCCATCTCCTCTTTTTATCATCAATTACTCAAGTTTGCAACTGGAGAAGGCATCGTCTGCATTCGAGGCGATCAACAAGCTGGAAGATCTTGTGAGGCTGCAGCGGCTAAGACAGATCGCAAGATCAACATCGCTCCTCCAAAGCGGCCACGAGATGAAGCTGGTCTCTCTTCCAAATAGCAATCAAAGGAGATTCCGCTGACCGAACCTCCACCAATCGAATGGGAAGCATCACCTTCAATAGAAGAAATCATCCCAATCAACATAGGCAGCGGAGATCTCTCTCGACAAACTTTCATTGGTACCGGTCTTAGCGATGCAGAAGCGCAAGACATGGTCTCCTTCCTCCAGTCCAATATCGACATCTTCGCTTGGTGTTTCGAAGACATGCCTGGCATCAATCCAGATGACGCTTGTCACCGACTTGCGATCAAAGAAGAAGTGAAGCCTGTCAAGCAAAAGCCACGCACCATCCGACCAGAGCTACAAATTGCTGTTCAAGAAGAAATCACCAAGCTACTCGCAGCAGGCTTCATCCGTGAAGTAGAGTATCCTACCTGGATCTCTAATATTGTTGCTGTTCCTAAGAAGAATGGGAAGGTCAGAGTCTGTATCGACGTCACCAATCTCAACAAGGCTTGCCCCAAAGACCCATTTCCCATGCCAAGGATCGATAGACTCGTCGATGCCACTGCTGGCCACGAGCTATTGTCTTTCATGGATGGGTATTCTGGATACAATCAAATTCCACTTCATCCAGACGATCAAGAGAAGACTTGCTTCGTGACTAGCCGAGGTCTCTACTGCTACAATGTAATGCCGTTCGGCCTCAAAAATGCTGGATCTACCTATCAAAGGCTAGTCACCAAGATGTTCGAAAATCAGATCGGTCGCAACGTCGAAGTATATGTCGATGATCTCCTTACTAAGAGTTCCGTTCGGAGCAAGCATCTTTCCGATCTGGCGGAAACCTTTCAAGTTCTTCGAAAATATCGTATGAAGCTCAATCCAGCTAAGTGCGCTTTCGGAGTTCAATCGGGCAAATTCCTGGGTCACCTTGTGACCAGGAGGGGTATCGAAGCTAATCCCGACCAAATTCGAGCTATCCTCGACATGCCATCACCTACAAACCGAAAAGAAGTTCAACGCCTCACTGGAAGGTTAGCAGCACTCAATCGATTCATCTCAAAATCTTCCGATAAGTGCAAACCCCTCTTCGATAAACTGCGAAAGGCAGACACCTCCGGCTGGAGTCCGATCTGTGAAGAAGCATTTCAAAGCATCAAGAAATATCTGGTGCAAGCTCCTATCCTGATGGCTCCACTTCCAAAAGAAGACCTGTGGCTTTATCTCGCCGTGACCGATCAAGCAATCAGCACAGTTCTAGTCAGTAGAAGAGAAGGCATCGAGCATCCAGTCTACTATATCAGCCATACTCTCCTTCCAGCTGAAACTCGTTACTCAAAAACTAAGAAGGTCATCCTGGCGTTGCTCACTGCATCGCGTCGTCTTCAACCTTACTTCGTCTCCCACCAGATCACTGTTATTTCAGAACATTCGATCAAAGATATCGTCGACAAAGCTGGTCGAGCTGGTCGAATGACCAAATGGGTGATCGAAATGAGTGCTCTGGGGATTCAGTTCGAATCTCGCACTTTTATCAAAGGTCAAACTATTGCTGATTTTCTAGCTGACTTTCTAGTTGAAGACCCCATCACTTGGGAAGAAGATGTCGACATGCGCTTAGAAGATGAGGACAATACTCCGATCAACCTTGCAACAAAAATTGATCCAAGTCTCGAAGCTATGGCTGCAACTCCTTCATGGAAGCTTTATACTGATGGAGCTTCAAGTTCGATCGGTTCGGGAACTGGGATAGTCTTAGTGTCCCCCGAACTTGATCATCTACAGAAGGCCACTCTCCTAGGGTTCAACGCCACCAACAACGAAGCCGAATACGAAGCACTTATTTCCGGACTCGAAATGGCGGAATCTCTGGGGGTAGATCGAATCATCATCTACAGCGACTCCCAGTTGATCATAAGACAAATCAATGGAGAGTACACAGCTCGTGAAGAAAGAATGCAACTCTATTTAGCCTTAGTACGACGTCTTCAACAACGTTTTACCATGACTAAGTTCGTTCAAATTCCGAGAGCAGAGAATCGTGAAGCAGATGCTTTAGCTAATGCTGCCTCTGTCCTCGGAGACTCGCTCGGAGGAAGGCAAATACAGATCGATTATCAAGAAGTGCCCAAGACCATCCCCGATCAACAGATCCTTGCTACTACAAAAGGATCTGGGGGTAGAGATCAACTGACATCGATCCTCACTACTACGAGTGAGCTTGAAGACTGGAGACGATCAATTTTCGACTTCTTCGAGCATGGCAAAATGCCGAAAGATTCAAATCAAGCTCGAAAACTTCAAAGGAAGCTCCCATGCTACATTCTGCAAGGAGAAGATTTATATTTCAAATCCCACAATGGGATATTGCTCAAATGCCTTGGCCCAGAGCAAGCAAAGGCAATCCTGGTTGATATCCACTATGGAGCTTGTGGAAATCATTCGGGAGGAAGGTCTCTTGAAGCCAAGACGAAGCTACAAGGTTACTATTGGCCAACCATGGCAAAAGATGCTCGACAAGTTATTCAAAGATGCGAGCCATGCCAACGACACGCTCGAGCTATCCATCTCCCTGCAGATGAGCTTCACCAACTATCAAGCCCCTGGCCTTTCCATCAATGGGGGTTAGATTTCTTGGGTCCTTTCCCTCCAACTCCGAGCAAGAAGAAGTATTTACTGCTGGCCACTGATTACTTTACCAAATGGGTTGAAGCTGTGCCCCTCTTCCGAGAGACTGACGACGAAGTGATCAAATTCGTTCGGCATAACATCTTCTCAAGGTTCGGTACACCTCAAGTTCTTATTGCTGACAATGGAGCTCAATTTGATTCCGACAAATTCTGAGAGTTCTGTCTGAACAACGGTATCAAGCTATTCTATTCAACTCCAAGATATCCTCAATGCAATGGTCAAGCTGAAGCCTCAAATAGAGCTATTCTTGGTATACTCAAAAAGAAACTCAACGACAAGAAAGGATTGTGGGAGCAAGTCCTACCTGAAGTTCTTTGGGGGTATCGCACAACTCCGAGAAGATCAACAGGGTTCTCACCCTTTCGTCTAACATATGGATCGGAAGTAGTACTCCCAACAGAAAATATATCAAGTACTTTGAAGACCAAAGCAGTTGAAGAAGGAATCAACGAAGAACTACGAATCAATGATCTAGACTTCTCAGAAGAACTACGAGATCAAGCATCCCTTCGTGTGGCCAAGTACCAGCAGAAGATCAAAAGAGCCTACGATGAGAAAGTCTATAAGAGACAATTCCCAGTGGGCAGCCTAGTTCTCAGAGCAGTTTTTTACAACACTAAAGAACATGGCAATGGGAAGCTTGCTCCCAACTAGGAAGGTCCATATATCGTTGAATCAGTAGGAGGCAAAGGTTCTTACAGACTGATCACACCAGAAGGAGATAGATTGCCTCGAGCTTGGAATTCTAGGCACCTCAAGATGTTCTATCCATGATGTAAATTCTGTGATAAATAAAGATCTCTTTTAAGTATTCAAATGTGCCAGTGTTCAGCTTTTCAATTCAAGTTCTGAAGCAGTTTCAAGTTATCCATATTCAAATTATCAGGTCTTTTAACAAGTTTGGGTGTTAGAGTTGCGACTCAACCCCTTACTAGCAAATGTTAAAAACTGACCATATTCAAGTTACCAAGTCTTTTTAACAAGTTTGGGTGTTAGAGTTGCGACTCAACCCCTTACTGGCAAATGTTAAACTGACTTTCAAATTTCAATATTCAATTTCAATCAATTTCGATATCGTTTAACATGTTTGGGTGCTTGAGTTGCGACTCACCCCCTCACATACAAGTGTTACACGAATTCCAATTCAATTTTCAAGTCACAAGTTTGGGTAATCGAGTTGCGACTCGACCCCTTACATTCAAAAGATTGTATCTATTCCAATGCTACCCAGTACATGGTATTAAAGACATTCAATTCAAGAGATTCAATTTTCAAACACCAAAAAGATTTCTATTATTATCAAAATGTGCCAAGTACAGGAGCAAGCTACTACATATCAAGAGTTTACAAGCATAACAACTAAAAAGAAGAAAAGTCTCAAGGCTTGGCCACACTATGCGCACGCGACTTCTCCCCCTCAGATCCAGTACGAGCTTTGCTCGCCACTGAAGCCTTAGAAGATTGGACGCTGGCAACATGGACCCTGAGTGCTTCTGCTGCCTTCTCAGCTGTTTCCCTGTAGCTCTTGCACTCGCTCCGCATATGCTCCAGCTCCTTCTTATGGGTCTCCTCCTTAGCCGCTGAAGCAGCAACTTGAGCCTCCAGCTCCTTTATTTTAGCCACACGGTCGAAGCCCAAATTCTCGATCCTGAAGAATCGATTCTTCAATTCTTCAAGCTCGTGACCCCGAGCTTCATAACCACTTTTCCACCCCTGGCTCTCCAATCTTTCCTTACGAAGGGCCTCGATCTTGGCCTTCAATGCCTCCTTCTTTGAGGTTAGGAGCTCCCTCAGCTTATCTCTCTCCTCGCTTACAGCCTTCAGTTCAGTAGTTAAGCGGGATACTTCAGCTGGAGCTTCTTTTGCTCCCGCCTTCATGGAGAGCTTGGTCGCGACATTCAAAACTGCTGAATTCTGTAAAAGAACAAAAGAGTTAGAATTATTCTAAAGATACAACTTAAATGATCGGTCGAGCAGATGCACTTACCACCAGTTCAAGCCTGTCGAAGGCTTCATCCAGAGTAGCCCCCGGAAGGTTGCAGAGTTTCCGGATTACAGAAGTAGAGTGGTTGATGTCAACATCACCCAGACTCTTCATCTTCGGAGTCGAGCCAACAGGTGCACCTGCAATCAACACGAGAGATCAAAGTGTTAGATTATTTCCAATCTTCAAAGGCAATACAATCAAGACAAGTTAGCACAATTACCTGAGGCTTCAACCCTCGGCTCCTTACCCTTCCGGCGATCGGAGCCACCCTGAGGAGTCGTTTCCTCTTGAATAGGAGTTGGCGCTGATTGAGGTTGAGGAGCCCCATCACCCACTCGACTTTCCCTCTCCAAATGAATAGGGGAGGAAACATTCCGAGGAGGTGAGACTCTTTCTTCCTCTTGTGGCCCGCCTGGCTGGATGAGCCCCGCCACCATGGCAGCCACCTCCTCAGCCAGAGAACGAGACGGGGGTGGGGGTTGCTCAACCTCAATACCTCCGCTCGTTGTCGCTCCTTCAATACGAGGAACTTCGGGAGGAACTTGATCGAGAGGCGTGGGGTTGCTTCCAACCCCACCACTCCTCGATAATTTTATTCTAAGGCGCATTGGTTTTTTCAACTCATCAAACCGATAGGCGGGAACCACCTTTGGGCCATCACCTTCTACATCCATGACTGTTTCCATTTGACGGGCCTTGGCCTCGTCAATAGGGATAGGAAGCGAATCTTCCTCTTCTGCACCACCAGTGGGGGTGGGAGGAATTTCTTCCTCACCACCCCCATTCCCACCATCTCCACCAGAGGGGGTGGAAGAAAGATCATTCTCACCATCCCCATCCTCGTCATCTTCATCGTTACCACTATTATCATGGCTGCCGTTCTCAGTCTCTTCATCCTCCTCGTCGCTCTCCTTTTCTTTTTCTCCATCATCTTCCTTCTTTTCCTTGTCCTCATCTTCCTTCTGCTTGATGAGGACCTTTCTCTTCTTCTTCGCTGGGCCTCGTTGTATCACCAGCTTCTCCTCCACAGTAGGTAATCTGTGCCTTGCAGTGTAGATTTTCTTCTCAGCCCGAATCTTCCGGATGATCTTACCCGTATGAGGATCCTCCTCATAGTCAGAGTATAAAACTTCATTATCCTCGTATCTGTCTCGCGATCGGTGGAGGAGATTGGCCTTGCCATATCTCACTGGGCAGTTTGAGAACTGCTTCCATGACCTGGTCCCGCAGGTCAGCTCTAAGAATAAATTGTCGATAGCTCTAGCCCTCTCGGAGGACCAGGCAAAAGCGCCTCCCTCGCAGTACATCTTCACTGCATCGTGCACATCACTTCGAGGGGTATCGGGCACGGAGATGGGAGTCCATGCACCAGAGACAGAGATGGGCCAGTCTGTATATAGTTTGTCCGAAGGGACTGTATCGGTAAGCGAGCGCAGCGGAGATACGCCAGTCAAGTTGTAGAACGGACTGTCCTTCCTGTAAGCCCATCGATAATGGAAGAAAAAATATCCAAGCTCGATCCGGGCACCTTCACCTTCTGGAATACTGGAGTAGCATGCCTTCAAGTCCTCCTGGAAATCTGACTCTACGCGGCAGAAAGCGTAGATAATTCTCCAGGCATTCCCAGTGACCTGCCCCGGGCAAAGGCCGGAAGTGTTCAGTAACCTTGCTGCGAAAGATGGCAATGGAAGACGCAAACCGCAGTTGAGTTGGCCGATGGTCACAATGGTTCCCATGACCTGCTCGTTACTAGCAAAGTTGGTAAAGACTGTCTTCTTGTCAATACCAAACGCAGTCTGGATACTTGGGAGAGAAGGCTGCACTTTCCCTTCCGTGAAGTAAGAGAGCATCAATTGCCACTTCTTTCTCTTCGAATCTGTGAACTCACCTCCGGTATTGTACATATACTCTGTTTCCTCTGTCAGAGGCGAGAGCGGGCCCAAAACAAATTTCACTTTAGGGATGTGCTCTGGCCTAGATGGCGCTGAAGCAAACCCTACTCCTTGATGCCTCTTGCCCAGTTGGCCGAGTTCGGCAAGCACGGCCTTGCCTTTGCCACGACCCTTCGGAGGGGATGGAACCTCAACAATCTCTTTCCCTTTCCTCTTCGAAGGGACCCCGCCCGACTTCTTCGAACTACCAGAGGAAGCCATTTGACTGATCAAACAATAACGAAGAACAAGAGATCAAGAGCAAAAGAGTCTGGACTTCGAAAAATTTTGGAAGCGTGAGGCAAAAATGACAGCCAGTGAAACTTATATACCCAGGGTAAAACAGGTATGCAAATCGAGAAGACACGTGTCTTCACCGTATCAAATCGCGTGTTTTTGTAGGTACACGTGGCATTCATCCGTAGCAAGCGCTAAATCAGGCGAACCGTCGGACCAGACGAAACGTCGGACCTACCGGTCCACGTGAACCAACGGTCCAAGCGAACCACCGGTCTGAGTAAACCGGACCGTCGATTCAAAGCCTCATCCAAGCCAAACAAAGATTCAAAACAGGAAGGATCAATCTCCATCGATGTTCAAAACTCTGATAGAAGATCGAAGAACAGAACAGTTGTAAAACCTTCTCTGAAGGGCAGGTTCAAAACTTTAAACTGATCGGTCATTTTACTACTAGATCTGGTAAAAAACCAAGGTTTTTTGCCGATCACTCGAACCTTGACCGGATAATTTGTTACCGATCGGTCAAACTTGACCGATCGGCTAAAATCATTCGATCGGTCAAATTTCTACTAGATCTAGTAAAAAACCAAGGTTTTTTGCCGATCACTCGAACCTTGACCGGATAATTTTTTATCGATCGGTCAAACTTGACCGATCGGCTAAAATCATTCGATCGGTCAAATTTCTACTAGATCTGGCAAAAAACCAAGGTTTTTTGCCGATCACTCGAACCTTGACCGGATAATTTTTTACCGATCGGTCAAACTTGACCGATCGGCTAAAATCATTCGATCGGTCAAATTTCTACTAGATCTGGTAAAAAACCAAGGTTTTTTGCCGATCACTCGAACCTTGACCGGATAATTTTTTACCGATCGGTCAAACTTGATCGATCGGCTAAAATCATTCGATCGGTCAAATTTCTACTAGATCTGGCAAAAAACCAAGTTTTTTTGCCGATCACTCGAACCTTGACCGGATAATTTTTTACCGATCGGTCAAACTTGACCGATCGGCTAAAATCATTCGATCGGTCGAATTTCTACTAGATCTGGCAAAAAACCAAGGTTTTTTACCGATCACTCAAACCTTGACCGGATAATTTTTTACCGATCGGTCAAACTTGACCGATCGGCTAAAATCATTCGATCGGTCAAATTTCTACTAGATCTGGCAAAAAACTAAGATTTTTTGCCGATCACTCGAACCTTGACCGGATAATTTTTTACCGATCGGTCAAACTTGACCGATCGGCTAAAATCATTCGATCGGTCAAATTTCTACTAGATCTGGCAAAAAACCAAGGTTTTTTGCCGATTACTCGAACCTTGACCGGATAATTTTTTACCGATCGGTCAAATTTTCTACTGGATCGGTCAAAAAATCATGTTTTTTGACCGATCACCCGATCCTTGACCGGTTGAATTTTGACCGATCGGTCAAAATTTGACCGATCGGTCAAATTTGACTGATCGGTCAAAAATAAACCGATCGGTCAAAATTGACCGGTCAGTCCTTTTTTAACGCTAACACTCGACAAAAAGCTTCTCTGCATGTGTGACAGGGGGTCGTTAGCTTTGCACCACGAATCCAAGCCAGCCAGATGATCTCTAGCTAACTTGGAGGGGGTAACTGTGGGTGCAAATTTTGGCAAGAAGCCTGCAAACAGCGGGACCCACCGGCCCTGCCTGGTGGGCCCCCGAAAATAACAGCGGGACCCACCGGCCCTGCCTGGTGGGCCCCCGGAGACTACAGCGGGGCCCACCGACCCTGCCTGGTAGGCCCCCTAAAGCGGCAGCGGAGCCCACCAGCCTTACCTGGAGGATCCCCAGATACGACAGCAGAAACCGCCATTTACCCCGGAATTCCTCCCAGAGAACCCTATAAATAGCAGAGCCTTCGAATGTAAAAGGATCGAACTCTCAGTTCTAGAACCAGAGCTCTGAGATTTCTAACTTCCCATCTTCCACCTCTCTTTGATCTTCTTCTCTCTTTCGAAGAGATCAGAGTGTTTTCAGTGATACTCGGCCTGTCGAGATCACTTCATCATAAGTGTTAGTGAATTCGGGTTGCTCCCTATAGCACGGAGACGTAGGCTTCGGCTGAACTCCGAGATCATATCTCTCGTGTCAAATCTCTGATTGCATCTCTCTCTCTCTCTCCATTTGCATATCAAAGGCTTCAACTGCAATCGACAGATCGAATAACGATCCTCAACGTCTATTTCAACTCCAATTGACTGGTGCTGCGAAAGTCTTCGGGTCGGCACGAAGATTTTTCCCCCACACGGGTATGTGCCGAGCTTTTTGCTTGACCGGTGGAAAGTCTCGCAAGGTGTGTAGACGATGGCAGGCGACCTTTGGGTCAATCCCTGGCATATCTTCGAAGCTCCAGGCAAACACGTCGCGGTAGTCCCTGAGTAGGTTGGTTATGGTTAGGACCTCGCCCTTGGTTAGCGAGGTCCCGAGATGGACGATCCTTGGCCCTCCCCCGCCACCGATGTCGATTTCTTGCAGCGGCTCGGCAACGGGAAAACTTCCTTTCTGGGATCCCGACAGGCGACCTTCCTCCTCCAACTTAGGACCTACGCCACTCCCACCCAAGGGTGGAGTAGGGGATTTAAGCGAGGAGACCACTCTTGGGCTTCGAGGGAGCTCGCTCGTGGCGGGCGTTAATTGCTAGGAGGGCGCCGGCCTCTTGGCCTCTACGGCTTCCACATCCGTGAGATGAAGGATGTCTTGCTCGCATCTAGTAGCAGCAACTTGATCTCCTCGAATTACTACGATCCCGCTAGTCGTGGGGAATTTGAGAGCCTGGTGATTAGGCGACGATACCGCTTTCATTTGCCTCAACCAAGGTCGCTCTAGGATGGCATTGAAAGCGGACTGCCCGTCCACCACCGCGAAGCGGGCTCGACGGACCTCCGGGCCCACTGTCACGGTGAGGGTTATCTCCCCCACAACCTTAGCGACCTCGCCGGTGAAACCGCTGAGCAAGCCCGTCGAGGGAGACAAATCAATTTGTCTCAACCCCATTCGCTGGAAGGCCGATAAGAATAGGATGTCGACGACACTTCCTGGGTCCACCAGGACCCGCCTTACCTCGATGTTTGCCATCATGAGGCGTATGACAAGGGGGTCATTGTGGGGGGTAACAACCCCAGCCATGTCGTCCTCCGAGAACCAAATAAAATCATGGGCTTCTACCCTTGGTGTTTGGAGTAGGACAGGGGTTAGAGAGATGGAAAATACCTTTTGAGCTCGCTCCATTTCTCTAACTTGTCGGTGAACCTCGTTGCCGGATCTTGGGCCGTTCAGACGTCCGTTGATGGTGTGGTAGACCACCAGTCCACCTTGAGGAGGTGGAGGCAAAGCGGGCTCATTTGGTCTTGGGCGATCTCCTTCTCGAGGGGCCCGCACGGGGATCACTTCGAATCTCCTCGGGGGCAAGATGAATTGATCCAAATGGCCTAAGGCGAGCTGTGATGAAACACGCATCGCCGGGTATTATCGGTAGAGCCGGGCTCTCCGACCTGTAGGGGCGGGGGATACTGAACGAAAGGTTCATTCCTGATCAGGTGCAAAACTTGTCCTGGGGAATGGATCAAGACCGTGAAGTCTCGCTCTCCGGGCCCGGGAGGTAGGCGCCAGTTCGCTGGCCTTCCAGCAGCCACTACGGGGGTTCCCACGGGCTGTAAGGCGGGAGCAGCAGGAGGATCGGGTAATGGTACCAACGGGGGTATATCCCGCCACTCAACAGCTTTGACGACGAGAGGTCGCAAGACTGGAGCAGGTCGCTGCTCTACCGCCTTACCTTTCCGATCGAGCACCACATCTTCGAGCTTGATGTGCTGCTGGACGAGGGCAAAAAGCTCGACCATTGTGCGAGGGTCCTTTATAACCAGCGTATCATGGAGCTTACCCCCCTCAGGAAGGGCGTTTCGGAAAGCGCTTACCGCCGTGTGATCTTGGTCGATTGCGTCCTCCAGAGCGAGGTAGGCACTTCGAAACCGCGTTGCGAAGCTTCGAAGGGTTTTGCGAGCTCCCATGACTAAGGTGAAAAGAGATTCAATCCTCTTTGGGGGCTGTCTGTTACAACGGTATTGCTCTAGAAACAATCTAGAGAGAGTAGGAAAATCTGGGATAGTGCCGGATGGTAGTTTATAGAACCAGTTTAGTGCTGAGCCCGCCAAACTGCTTGGGAATGCTCGGCACAAAACATGGTCTTGGTCCCGGAAAAATAACAGCTTCCGGTAAGCTAAGAGATGGTCGACAGGATCTTGCGATCCATCGAACAGCACAAACTTGGGCGGGGTCCAATGGTGAGGAAAACCACCTTGGTGCAACTCGCTTGTGAAGGGCGAGCTCCCTCCGTGGGCGAGGAGATCCTCCAATAGATCCAACGGAGTATTAGGTCGCTGCCAGTGCCCAAGGAAAACTCCCGGGGGTGGCTGCGCAGGTCTTATCCGCTCATGCACACTTCCTCACGGCAAGCTCGGCGTTGCGTCGCGGCGACGCGGGTGGGTCCCCTCCTGGCGCCCTTCGTGCCGCCCGCTGGTGGGCTGCTTTGACACGATAGCGGGCTGATGAGAGGCGGTTGCCTCCCGCGCAGCATAAGGTACCGCCTCCGCGGGCTCTTTCTCTCGTCGTCGATGGCGCGGGTCATGGTCTCTCTCCAGATATCTAGCCTCTGATTCGTTGGAATCGGCGCTCCTGCTACGGCGGCGAGGAAGTGTCACCCGCGAGGTTGCCTGGTTGCTAGACCGCTGGGTCACCAGCTTTTGCAACCTCGTAAGCGGGGTTTCCTGTACCCCATGCGCGGTCGTTCTCTCAGCTGGGGGCTCCGAATGGGAAGCCCGCTGAGCCGGAATGGTCGTGGGTAGACGCGATGCCGAAACTGGTGGTCGCACAGGGGATGATACACTCGCCGGCTCAGATCGTCGGCTTGTCGACGGAACCTGACGCAATCGCGTCAATTCCTCCATCATGGCCCGCTGGGTGGCCAACATCTCCAACAGGAGCTGGTCACTGAGCGGGACCAGGGGCTGAGGGGTCTCAGCTGGGGGTACGCTGCGAGCAGACCCCGCCTGGGTCCTCGTACACCTGCATCCCCTTGTAGCCGGAGCCATCTTCTGGGTCACAACGATCACAGCTTTCAGCCGCGTGGTCGTGGGTGTTCTCGCAGGAACCAGTCGAAAGATCCCACAGACGGCGCCAAATGTTTGGGGATATTTTTTACTAGCTCGAGCGGTCTCACTGCAAGACAAAGAAAAATGTAAAAACGGCTGGCTCCCTTAGGAGTGCAGGCCCTCCGACGCTCAAGTCAGTCTCAGGTGATTGATGGAGTGTGATCGTAAACGAAAGTGGTAGGGAAGGGGGTTTCCAACCTATACTTTGGAGCCGGGGGTGACACTTTTATAGCCTTCTGAGACTTATCGGGATGTAACACCTGGCCACTCCTTCCGGCACCTTTTAGACCCCCACGTTCCGTCCCACATGGGCCTTTGGCAGCTTTTAGCACATGGGCTTTTGACAGCCCTTGTCGCCTAGCTTGCCAGTCGGTGGAATGGGGGAGAGTACCTGTCTTGTCGCTGCCAGGTGGCTCTTCTGGAATGTTCAAGTCTGGGAGGTCTCAAACCGACTCGGGCGGGCTTCTGTGGACTACAATCGTCCACGTAGCCTCAGAGGGGTTTCGACACCTGGCGGCCTTTATGCCGTCTTATGGGGGTGACCTTAAGGAGGAAGCAAAGGGCGAGCTCGCCCTCAATGCTCCGCCTTCTCCATCTTTGTCAAGAGTCGGGCTCCGGAGAGGGCGACCTCTTCAACACTGGGAGCGGCCTGGCGACCTCCTTGAGCGCTCTTCCGGTGTTCGTTGATGCTATCTTAAGTTTCCTTTTTGGCAAAAATTCCTATGCGAGCTGGAGGCGAGCTCCTGTACGAGCTGGGTGCGTGTTTCTGCACACAGATACAATGTGTCCATACAGCCCAATGTGGATCTCGCTCCCGGTCAAGCTGAGGGGCAAGATCCTGCGCGAGCTGGGGGGCGAGCTCTTGCGCGAGCTGGGGGGCGAGCTCCTGCGCGAGCTGGGTGCGTGCTCCTGCACACAGATACAAGGTTTCCATACAGCCCAATGTGGATCTCGCTCCCGGTCGAGCTGAGGGGCGAGCTCCTGCGCGAGCTGATGGGCAAGCTCTTGCGCGAGCTGGGGGGCGAGCTCCTGCGCGAGCTGGGTGCGTGCTCCTGTACCCAAATACCAGGTGCCCATACAGCCCAATGTGGATCTCGCTCTCAGTCGAGCTGAGGGGCGAGCTTCTGCGCGAGCTGGGGGCGAGCTCCTACGCGAGCTGGAGACGAGCTCCTGTGCGATCCAGGCGAGGTGTAGCTTTGAGGCGAGGATCGACTGAGGGCGTGTTCCAACATCCGAGCGGGCTCCAGCTCTATGAAATGAGCCTGATATCAATGTCTGTTTGTTCAGGATACGGAGGGTTTTGACCACCCCCAACAGGTACCTGAGGAGGTTGTTCAGATAGACCGAGCACAATAGTGGTGGCTTAGCAAGGAGGCTTCTGTTGGACAGGTTCTTTGGCGTCCGAGCTTGAGTAATCAACGTCTGATCCTAGCCCCGCCTCCCGGAGTGCGTTCCACTTTGCCTCGGCGGCCTTCCTCGTAATCGCCTCCCGAGCGATGCGGATCATCTCACCCCGCTCCTCCTCGGAGGGCAGACTTGACATAGTGACCTCCTTGGGATGGGGCCTCCTTTTTTTCCTTAATGCCTCCATTTCCGGGGTCATCACCGCAACCCAAACTGGCATTGAGGGGTCTTCGGGGAATTGGTGAATTAGACTTTGCACAATCTCAGTCTCTACCTCCACGAATGAGAGTAGAAGGTCGATGTGGGGGTTGTCAGGCTCAACAAAGCCAAACTTTCATCTAATGGGGGGCTCCCCACCATGACTGGTGTCCATTGTAGAGAAGAGGGTAGAAGTCATCGGAGGATTAAAAAGAGGAACCTGTAGCTGACTCATGGTGGGGCGACCTTGTGAGACGGAGGCAGAGGGACATCATCCTTTTCTTCGAGTATTCGCAGGGTGTCAGCGTCAGCGATGTTGATAGCGGGGGCTCACTTTTTGCCACCCCTCCTCTGTGGGCTTCCCCTAGGTGCCCCGCCTGGTTGACCCTTCTTGCTTGCCCTTAGCTTGGAAGGAGCAACTGTTACTTTCTTCCGGATGTTTTTCTTCTTTAGAGTAATGAAGCCTGACCTTTTGTCCCTCAACTGGAACGAAAAGTCGAGTGCCACAATCTTGTCAGGGGTCCATCCTCCCAGGAAGTCCAAGATCACTGCATCGAGTGACATCTCCCTGGAAGCTGTAATGCACTTGGTCTCATCGGCCTGAAAGCGGTTGATGTCCCAAAAGACAGACCTCGGTGGCTTGGATAGGAAAGGATATCCTTCAGCTATCCTCGCCATCCACTTGCGACTACTAAGGGGTAATCTTTTCAATACCTATCTTTGTTCTCGATTGACGAGAAGAGGATTACATTGCCCAGTCGACTAGCCAAATAGAAGATGCTGCACCCCACATTGCGGAAGGTAGATCCGGTCGTCAGTGTCCACTTTTTGAGGAGGTAGGAAAGGGGGATCATCACGTGAAGGGTGTTTTTGAGCTGGGAGAGCCCATAGAGGATACCCCACGAATTCCCGTGAGCTACACAGGACACAGTCCCGTCGTCTCCAACTGCTCGCCGGCCAGACGACTACGGGAAAGCCTAAATCCGGACCACAGTAGCCCCACTGAAACTATAGTTCCCATGGGTGGCCTTCCAGAGATTGGCATGGGGGCGAAAAGGAGGTGAGAGGAAAGGTTGAGGACTTAGCGCAGACTTTCGAAGACGGGCTCCGAAGCAGCATCCTAAAACCATACCACCGCCGTCTTTCACACAGACACAAGAGCCTCTTTCTCAGTGGAGAGATCGATATCCTGCAATTGTTCATCGAGGATCGACGTAGTTAATGCCTAGACTGTGGCGGCGAGCTCGACTGATCCCGCCATAGTGTCAACTCCCAAAGCAATTGAGATTGTCATGAGAATCAGAAAGGTGAGAGAGGGAGACGATCTGAAAGGGAGAGCACTTTGCAATCAAGGTGGGTAAAGCACACTAAAGGCAGATGAACAGACCAAGCTTTAATGACGGGCGCGGCATGCGAGACGTCGCAGTGGCGATCGAAGTAACAAATTCGCTCTCTCAATAGCGGCTTGCCATGTGTCCCTCTGCGTGCGCGAGATCTGAAGCGACGTCGCTGACGATTCTCTCGTCAGAACAATGCTTTTGCTGTAACAATTTAGATCATCCCACGGGTTATGCCACCGTACAACATCTATAATAGTGCCATTAATGTTGGGCAATGATACCAGATTCCTCGAATCATGATCCGACATCCTAAATCCTCGTTGACATGACGTATCGGAGATGAATCGACTTGCCATTTAGAGCCAGGAGTGACCTCATCTAGTGATAGCGGGTTTGTTTGACTCCTAGACAGACCTCGGCAAAGTCCGATGCACTCGTTCGTCTAGGAGGGGGTAATGATGGTGCCTGAAAATTAGCACCAGCCAGCCAACTTAGTGTAGGAGATCGCACTTGATTGAGGAGATCTCCCGACTTGAAGACCTTCGGAAGAGTCATCCTTTTTGGCTCCTCCCTCGCCCGAGCAGGCACACTTAGCTAAAGTTTTGATGGGGTCCAATGCTTTAGTATTGGAACATGTCACTCGCAGGTAGCTCGCAGATCACATATCGCTCGCAGGCAGCTCGCAGATCACACGTCGCCTGCACGCAGCTCACAGATCACACATCGTCCACAGGCGGCCCGCAGATTGCATGACGCCCGTAGTTAGCTCGTGCTCAGGGGCCAACACGTCATCTGGAAAAATGAGGTCATCTCGGATATAGTTATACTTCAGAAGATTCAACATCTGATACAACAGGAACCCAACTCTCCCACGTCGCTCGCAGCTAGCTCGTCCACAAAGGGGATCGCCGCCTTTTGTCGGTAGATGTTCCATACCGTAAGATGACATTGAATCGACAGGTGTCCTCGTTTTGGAGGAACTATATAGACGATGGTGAGCCAAGTTCGCTCTGCGCGCACCTACTAGGCCCCAAACGAAACCGACTCTTGGTCTAGAGTTTTCCAGAGTGCCATCTGGAGCGAACAAGACCGGTGCATTCCCCATGTAAAAAGCCCGGGCAGTTAGTTGGCCAGCAAGATGACATAGCGTATTTTAAGACCCATGTGCAAACACGAGTGCCCAAAAAGGCAGGTGGGTTGGCACGTGTCGGTCTGCAGTGATTGGAGAAAGGCTATAAAAGTATGATCCCGGACTACAAAGTACAGATTCTAATTCCAAAAACTTGAACTGCCTTCTGATCATTTGACCTACCATTAGAAATTTTTGCTAACTTGAGCGTATGAATGTTTGTCCTCCGAAAGGAGCCAGCCGTTCTAAACTCTATATGTTTTGCAGTTTGTGAAAGAAGTTTGCAAGATTCTAAACGAGAAAGAAGGCGTTCTAACTTCTAAGGAATGATGGTTAGAAACGTGCGCTTCCCATTGGCTTGTAAGTATACGTCTGGCAATGTGGTGGTTTGGGTTTGGATTTGGATTACGCAATCTCCATTGATTTCTCAACGGTCACGTGGCACTCGGACCAGTAGGGTATAGGTTTCACCGGAAACGTGGGAGTTCCAACAATAAGTTCGCCGGTTTTGGATAAGAAAGCTTTGGTTTGGGTTGACGACGTGTTGCCCTTTCTCTGTTCTTCGGTGCGCTGCAGAGGGGGGCCTCCGAAGTTGCAGAGGATTGGCGAGCCCAACGGACACCTGTTCCGCTATCTTGTCCGATACCCGAGAACGGGGTTCTGATCGCGAGTGGGCTCGCTCCCATCCCATCCCTTATCCCTTCCCCGCTCTCTCTCGCTCGGTCTTTGCTGATTCGGAGCCGTGTCATCACGGCCTTCGATCACTTTATCTCCTCCTCTGCTCCATCATCAAGACCCCTGTAGATCCACCAAGAACCCACCTCTCTCTCTCTCTCTCTCTCTCTCTCTGTTGGTGTGCTTTCTGTGATCTTCGATCGATCCTGTGGAGACCCATTTCTGGATTTGAGGTCTGGAACGGGTTGAAGAAGAAGAAAGCACTCATACCCATACGGAGATCTGAAAAAAAATTCGATCTTTGCGTCACATTCCCATGAAATTTCCATGACTTGATTCCGGTCGAAAGAACCCATTTTCTTGATCCGATACCCATGTGGAGATCTGAAAAAAAAATTCGATCTTTGAGACACATTCCCATAAAATTTTCATGATTTGATTCCGGTCGAAAGAACCTAGTTTGTTGATCTAGCTGTGAATCGGAACGGAAGCACCCATCTCTCTAAAAGGGGCAAAAGAAGCGCCTTTCGGTAGCTGGGTAATGGACATCAGCAACGAGGCCAGCGTCGACGCGTTCTCCATCGGCCCCTCCACCATCATCGGCCGCACCATCGCCTTCCGCGTCCTCTTCTGCAGCTCGGTGTCGCACCTCCGGCTGCAGATCATGCGCTTCCTCCGCGCCGCCCTCCACCGGATACGGGACGCCGGGGTCCCGGTGGTCGCCTGGTTCCACCCGAAGAACACCCAGGGGATCCTCGTCATGGTGACCCTCATCGCCTTCCTCCTGAAGCGCGTCACCAACGTGCGGTCCCGGGCCGAGTCCGCCTACCGCCGCAAGTTCTGGCGGAACATGATGCGGAGCGCTCTCACGTACGAGGAGTGGGCACACGCCGCCAAGATGCTCGACAAGGAGACCCCAAGGCTGAGCGAGTCGGACCTCTACGATGAGGAGCTGGTGAGGAACAAGCTGCAGGAGCTGCGGCAGCGGCGGGAGGAGGGGTCGTTGCGAGACATTGTGTTCTGTATGCGCGCTGATCTGCTCAGGAATCTGGGCAATTCGTGCAACCCCGAGCTCCACAAGGGCAGGCTTCAGGTAACCTATCCGATCGAAGCTCTCTGTTAATTATGTGCTACATCTGCAAAGTTATATCTATTAGCTTGCATTGTTCTAATCAAGATTCAAGGGGACTTGATGATAGTTTCGTTGGCTTAAGATGAAGTGGGCTTTTTTTTTTAGATTGCAATTCGTTCGTGATCTCGGTTTCGAGCCAACCACAAAATATTATAAGTTAGGTTTACAATATTCGACATGTATTTATGATAGCAAATATGTAGAGAAAATGTAATAGCTAGGCCTAGTTCATCTCAGAACTCACCCCGCTTCATCGTTATGAATAAACTGCCTAGTGATTTTGGAAACTATCCGAGATTCATTATTAATTTTCATACTGGGTGGAATCCATAGACCTTCCCGGGCCGATTATAACCATGATCAAGGTTACATAAAAGCTGACCGATGGCTATCTCAAGATGTTGGTGAGCCATGGAATCAGAAAGAGTGAACCAATTCACACCGCAAACTCTGCCAGTAGATGGACTGATTACCACCGAGGAAATTTGTGTGTGTGTGTGTGGAGGGAGGGAGAGGGAGAGTGGGAGGGAGAAGCTTCTCTTTGTTTCTATGCCTTGTTACAAGATCACATGCATTGGGAGTCTGGAACCCATGGTCATGGACCCAAATCCGTTAATATTAAAAAATTTCTTTTCCAAATAAAATCACCTAGTGTATGAATGAATGAAATCATCTAGTCTATGAAAGTATGAAAAATGCTTTTGTTGTTGTAAAATAAGAAGCCTCTGTACTTTAGTGTTGTTTCTCAACCATGGGTCTCCCCTTTCTTTTATACGGGAATGCAAGTTTTGGTAGAGGGGTGCATCTCTTGGGAAGAGGTGGTTGGGGGGGTGAAGTGTTTCATGAACATCAGAGAATAGAGCCATGTCGATTGTCGACACAGAGAGATAAGAGAATATGAGAGGAATTTTTTTTTTCTTTATTGATTTGATTGAGGTTTACAATGATACATATCGAGCATGAATGAGATCATTCAATATTTCACATTAAATGTCTTAGATCTCACAGATCTCTCCATAACTAATTTTATCACTCGATTCTCTCAAATCATATAATTCTCTTTAATCTCCTAACATCTTTCCTAACAATTGTACCAAATATAATCGTCCTAATTACATTTCCTAACACTCCCCCTCCAGCTGACCATGACATAACTCATGTTCGGTTTGAACAAAATTACGCCATGTGGCTCTGTAGTTGGGCCTAGATCTCCTTGTTCATGCCCAGGCTCGAGATCTAGCTTAGGCTCAAGCTATGGTATTGGCTTTCGGTTTCGGTCATTTTTTGGATTGAAGTTCTAGCTCCAGTGTCACCAAGTTGGCTGTTTTTTTCTCCCAAAAAAGTAAAAAACACGTTCAAAATGAGACTTAATTAGTAACCGTTTGCTAGGGGAATAGAACGCATTTTAAAAAAAACAGTAAATCGGGGGGAAAACGTGAAGTTCATGTTTTAATCTCTTTTTTTTTAAAAGACAAGTTGGGAAAAAGCGGCATTTGGATCCATATTGTTTTCTTGCTCATGGTTGATGACATTATGTGATGCTAATTTAACTTACCCTAATATATACCTAGAAATACATTGAAACTTTGATACCTTGTTCTTTCCGAACATCTTCAAAACATCAAAAACATTAATGCACACCCATCCTGGTCCTGTTACGGTGTTACCTTAGTAAAGTTAATTCCCTTTTAGTAAACATCCTTAAACTATGTTACTATTCCATGCATAACTAGAACTCTTAGTATATCCCTTTGATGATTACCCGCAAACTTTGATAACTTACAATTCATTGGTTTGCCACATCTCTAAAATATCTAAACATACTGATATGTACTCTTAAGACCTGTAATCGAAGAACAAGGGGATTTGATGCTATTCTGGAACATGTTGCAAAATTTTCATACCCCTTCGATAAATATCTCAAGTCTGTAATACCTTTCCAATTTATATTATGAAATTCTGATAGCCCCTAGATACTTGGTCTCCATATCTCCCAAATAGTTAATTTCTCCTCAAATCATGACTCTTTTTTAGAGTTCTGTACTAGTACTCGCGCTGAAGGATAATATTAGGCTTAGGCGAAGAATCATGATGATTAATGATCAACAATGTGGGTGAAAACTAAATACTGGACTTAAGGCAGCCTTGTTTGGGTTTATAAAACTCTAAAAGTTCCCTTGGAGTTAAAATAGGTGATTGTTGCTGTTTTTCTGTAAATTGTAAATCAGATATAATATGGTGAATACTTTAAATGAGATGAAGTAGAATTAGCAGCATACCACCTAGTTAAAGACGCCTATTTTATTATTTTTTTCTCCCCTTGAAATTATGGATATGGTGGGATATGGAGAAATTGAATGTAAACCTTTTATTTATTTCTTTTTTTTCATGACCGGAGTCCGCTTGGACTCATTCTTGTAAAGGAGTTGGAGTGGGCCTATTTAAAGAGTGAAGCCAGTAAACTATATTTAGTGAGTGTAAAAGAAGGGTTTGGGCTCTTTTTTCTCACTCCGGCAACAACAAAGGTTGTGATGAGTTCACTTTCTCTTATCTTTCTTTTCTTTTCGTTCTTCCTCCACTTCCACCTTTTATTGACAACAATTCCAAGCAATAGCGATAGCCACACACACAAATTTTATCAATAAAAGGAAAAAGGACGATATGGAAGACATGAGGGGGAGGAAAAAGGAGAGAATATACTCAGTAACCAATCCCACATGAGAGAGAGGGAAAATAAGGGATCATATACTTAGTATTTAATACCTGGTTTATTGCTATATTTGATCTAAAAGAATGAAATGATTGAGAAGTTCTCAGTAGTTAATACCATGTTTATGGTTTCATGCATATTACATCAAGTCACAAGCTTATAACAATTTATAATCTATTTATCTCATAATTTTAAATTCCTTTAAATATTGTTAATAAAATATTTATTATTATTGTTTTTGTATTGCTTTATGCCTAGGCATTTGCTGCTTAGCACCTAATCTCTTGGTGTCCCCTTGCCTCCGACCTATCCCAAGTCCCAACCTCGTACAACAGTAGATGTCTTCTTTTTCTTTAAACACTATACATCTCACCTCCCATTTCTCTCAATTTTCCTTCACCTCTTGGCATCATCTTTGGCGTTATATTAACCACTATATTCCTAAGATCCGATCCGACCCCCCCCCCCTTCCCCATTCTTTTTTCAAGCGCGTCGTCGGGCCAGCAGGGATGGGGCAACCATGGTCACAAATGTGGGTGGGGCAAGCGCGAGTGTCTAGCAGAGGGAGGTATGCGAAGGTAGTGGAGGCTGCCAGGTGGTCGGAAGTGTCTGTTGTCCCCAGCTTTCATCAAGGTGGAGTGCAATTCACTATTCTTCTCCTACTTACAACATGGTATATTTTCTTTTCTCGTATCCTTTATTTCTTTTTGAAGAAGCAAAAATTATGTTATGCGGAAGACATCCCATATCATTGCCTGGCGGCATCACGACTTTCACTCCCTTGAATAAATTACTTAATTCTTGCTGCTATATTTTTTCCCATATTGTCTACATGATATCCCACTCTAATTCCTCACCCTAAATTGTGAACTCTTTGTCCCACGGATCTCAATCAAACAAGACTGAGCAAAACTATAGAAAATATAAACAAAGGTTCATAAGATGAACTTTTTAGAAACTCATCCTACAAGTCATCCATGCTAGTTCGTATATTACATAAACACGGCTGTATTAAATAAGCATAACAGATTAATAACATAAGCTATATAATGCACAATTTTTTTTTTTTTAACCAGCGGGGATCTATTCTTGGTGCCCCAACCCAGGTAAAAACCTTAGGATATTACAATTGTGGTTCAACTGGTTAACAATAAATAAATCATAAAATACTAGGCACAAAATGCCTACTTGCATAAATGAGTTGGCAACGAGAACTTCATGGTTTATAGAAGATGCCAATGGTTGGAAAATCCCAACTGTGGTATTAAGTTGAAGCTAGATTTACCGATCTTGCTTCAGTATGTACTTGATCCAGCTGGGATTGGTTATTATGACTTCAACGTGAGATATATAAATCAAACCCAAAGCATACACGAACAAGGCAATGCTCTTTTACACTTCATGCCGGTGCCATGTTGTCATTCCAGAAAAAATTCCCATTAGTCAATTTTCTAATGCTATCTTGTATACTTAATCAAAGTTGTACCATGTTACATGAATATATCTGAGATTCTTATTTGTGCTGAATTGTGGGTGTTCCATTAATCTTGAAGCCAAATTTGTTGCAATGCAGGTGCCTAAACTCATAAAGGAATACATAGATGAGGTCTCAACTCAACTAAAAATGGTATGCGATTCCGATTCTGAGGAGTTGCTCTTGGAAGAGAAGCTTGCGTTCATGCACGAGACGAGGCATGCCTTTGGTAGGACAGCCCTGCTCTTAAGCGGGGGTGCATCGTTAGGATCTTTCCACGTGGGTGTAGTTAAAACACTAGTAGAGCATAAGCTTCTACCTCGGATAATCGCAGGGTCTAGTGTCGGTTCTGTCATGTGTGCTGTTGTAGCGACTCGATCATGGCCTGAGCTCGAGAGCTTCTTTGAGGACTCTTGGCATTCGCTGCAGTTTTTCGATCAGATGGGTGGGATCTATGCTGTAGTCAAGAGGGTCATGACACAGGGGGCTGTTCATGAGATCAGGCAATTGCAGAAGCTTTTAAGGCATCTTACGAGCAATCTAACTTTTCAAGAAGCTTATGACATGACCGGCCGTATCCTCGGCATCACTGTTTGCTCACCTCGGAAGCATGAGCCACCACGATGCCTTAACTACTTGACATCGCCTCATGTTGTCATATGGAGTGCTGTAACCGCTTCGTGTGCGTTTCCCGGCCTCTTTGAGGCTCAAGAACTGATGGCAAAGGACAGATTTGGGGAGATTGTTCCTTTTCATGCACCCTTTTTGGTGGGCCCGGAGCAGATTCCAGGGCCTTCATCTCGCCGCTGGAGAGACGGAAGTCTGGAGAGCGATTTGCCGATGATGCAGTTGAAGGAATTGTTCAATGTCAACCATTTCATCGTCAGCCAAGCCAATCCACACATTGCCCCACTGCTGAGGCTAAAGGAACTTGTCAGAGCTTATGGGGGCAGCTTTGCCGCCAAGGTAGTATTTCACTATTTCTTGGACTTCAATACCTCTTGAACTATGATTTTACTCAGTTGTCGATCTGATTCAGATTTCGGTTATTATGCAGCTTGCTCATCTGGCGGAGATGGAGGTGAAACATAGATGTAAGCAAATTCTGGAACTAGGGTTTCCATTGGGAGGAATTGCGAAGCTCTTTGCACAAGATTGGGAGGGTGATGTCACTATGGTTATGCCTGCTACACTTGCTCAGGTACAGCTCTTCCGTCTCCCAAATAAGTCATTATATGAAGGGATTGCATACATACCCCTAACAAAGTTCAATATTGCAGAAACTCCCTATCTTATAAAAAATTTCTGGGTGCCCTTCACATATCTTGATTTTTACAAGAAAAAACCTTGTAGCTATCTTTTTTTACCATCTATCACTGGACAAGGGTAAAATGGTCATAAAGTTGACCATATGTTTTTTTTTTTTGCAAAAATCAAGATATGTGAATGGTGCCTAGAGAATTTTGTAAACAATAGGGTATTTTTTTCCTGTAATATCAAACTTTGTTAAGGGTATATATGCAAGTCTCCAATACAAACTCTGTTCTGCAGATTGCTAGCAACTATTATGATTATTGACACTATACTTCGTTTTATTTCGTCAGTATTCCAAAATTATACAAAATCCATCTTATGTGGAGCTCCAAAAGGCTGCCAACCAAGGCAGGAGATGCACTTGGGAGAAACTATCGGCTATAAAAGCTAATTGTGCCATTGAACTTGCGTTGGATGAGTGTGTTGCACTCCTTAATCACATGCGTAGGCTGAAGAGGAGCGCCGAGCGTGCTGCTGCTTCCCAAGGACACACGAGCGCGGTCCGATTCAACGCTTCTAGGAGGATCCCTTCATGGAACTGCCTTGCAAGAGAGAACTCATCGGGGTCCCTTGAAGAAGATGTCATCCTCGCAGATGCTGCGGCTTCAGTCCACCATGGAGCTGGTCTCGTGGGCGGACCAGCAAACAGGAGTGGTCGCGTCCAGCGCAGCATGTATGATGGGAGTGATAGTGAATCGGAGAGCATCGACCTTAATTCTTGGACGAGATGTGGAGGGCCTCTGATGAGGACGGCCTCCGCCAACAAATTCATCAACTTTGTTCAGAGTCTGGAACTCGAGTCCGAGTTTAATAGAGGTTGGTCAAGGGAGGACGAGGTTGATGGTTTAGCAGCGCAGTCAAACTCAATGGTGATTCAAATGGTTAGCAGGGATCCTTCGTATAGTAACTCTAGGGTAACGACCCCAGATAGGAGTTCGGAGAACACAGATTCCGAATCACGCGAGCTTGGTGCCAGAGCCCTTGCAACTACTTCCACCAGCATCATGGTTTCTGAGGGTGATCTGTTGCAGCCGGAGAGGATCCATAATGGGATCGTGTTTAATGTTGTGAGGAAGGAAACCCTAAATGTCACTCATTTGAGTAGTGACTCGGAACAACGCCATGGCTCATCTCGTCAAGCGGATGTAGAGACCGTGCAGATGGAAAGTTTTGATGCGAGTTCAGCTTCTGAGTGTAGTGAGGGTGATGAAGCCGAATTGAATTGTAATGGTAAATCGGCCTCTCATCGAGATGATAATACTTTGGATCATCCTATAGTCAATCGTAGCGACACCCAGGGGTTAACAGATGTGTAAAAGACATGGATTTATGTGTTTTGAGGGGTCTAATTGGACTCATGACAATAATGCAAGGAGTGCACCGAAACTTCATGGTTGCGACCTTTCTGTTTGGGTGAGGAAATCAAACGACACTTCCAACAAGACAAGAAATTTATGATTCCGCTCCACGGGACTGCAACAGCTGTCTGCTATGTTTCTGATTAAACTTGTAACTGCTGCCCATTCTCGATTTTCTGTGTAAGGTGAGGGTTGATCAGCTCAATACGTCTTCTTTGTCAGGTGAGCATTGTAAATGACAAGGTGGGCCTCTCTGCCCGCAAGCTGGCCTTTTAGGTTTCTTCGTAACGTGAGCATTGCTGTGTTATCGCCTGGTTTTCAGCATCAATCATAGAGGGTCGGCGTCAGGTTGATAGCCGTTTGGAAAATCCGTGTCTGTCTTGCGGATTGTCGACCCCATCGTAATGTGACAAGACTTCGATGATTCGGTCAATTCTTGTATAATTGATGACTTTCTTTGTCAGCAGCATCCTTGCTTGCAATTGATACTGTGTTGTAATTCCCGCATTCGTGTACAAGAAATCATTGACGGCAATAATCTTTGCTTAATTGTTATGCTTTGCATTTCTACCACTTTTTTTTTTTTTTTCCTTATTATATGATGCAATAACTTGTTGCATGTTGAATTTGGAACACCATGCATTCCGAGGGGAAGCTGTTCTAAGGGTGCATTTGCCATTGGTTTTGGACACCTGGTTTTGGGTCAAAACCAGTTTGCCAAACTGAATTTGTAATAAGATATTGGGTGTGTTTGGGATATAGTTTGAAAGTTGGTTTTTCACATGAAAATCTCCAAAATCCAAAAGCTGAAATTTTTTATTTTTGGGCTGCTTTTGGGTTTGTGGTTAGGTGGCAAAATGGTAATTAAAAGAGTATTGTGAATAAAATTTGGTATATTGAGAAACTATTGTAAAGAGACATATTATAGAGCACTAATGTTACATAGAAAATATATTGTGGAGACAATATCATTATAGAGAATGTTCTAGAGGAAAAATATATTGGAGATATAAAAAATATTGTAGATAGACTACTGTAGAGAGAGTTGTCAGAGATAATATGTTGTAGAGAGTATTGTAGACAAGAGAGAAAATGTTGTATAGAGTATTGTAGAGAGAAGATATCGTAGAGAGAATATTGTAAAGAAAATGATACAGATAGAGAAAATGGTTTAGAGAGAATATCATAGAGGAGAAAAATTATTGTAAAGACAAATATTATAGAGAATATCGACGAGAGAAAATATTGTAAAGAGAGAATATTATAGAACGAAAATATCGGAGAGAATATTACAAAGAGAATATTTGAGAGGAAATATAATGAGGAAAAATATTATAGAGAGAATATTGTTAGAGAAAATATTGCAGAGAGAATATTATATAGGAAATATAGCGAGGGAAAGTATTTTAGAGAGGAAAAATATCTTCAAGAGAAAACGTTATAGAGATTATTGTAGATAGAAAATGTTGTAGCGAGAAAATATTATAGAATGAAAATGTTATGTAGAGAAAAATAGCAGAAAGTGAAAATGTTGCAGAGAGAATATTAGGGAGGGAAAAAATATTGTAGATATGAAAAATGTTGTATTAAATGAAAATATTATATAGAATAAAAGTATACCAATTTTACTTGCCAAATATCGTAACATCCTGTCAAATAACCAGTGTCTTCCTAATATGATATAATCTACGTCTATGGGAAGAACGTCACACCAGATCTTGTCCTTGTATGACCCAAATTGAATTAGGACAAGAATATTTTGTGACCTAGATTGCTGTAGGATCTACCCATGAAACATTGTAGAAACTGGGGTGAGGTATGGTTTTCAAGCCTAGTCGGATGATGTTGTTTAATAAAACGACGTTAACACAACTCTAACTGTGAACATATTATCATCGCACTTGATGAATGTGTGGAAGATAAAGTTGTGACGCCAATCGTACTCTATCTTTTGTTGTAGTTAAAAATCGAAATAATATGTGTATTTAATATATTAAAAATTCTTTCAACTTTATGGTCTATGCTTAAGTAAATAAGACATCATCAATAAAACTACAATATTAGAAAACCTAATATTCAGGATTTATTGATTAAAATATAAAAATTCTATAAAATCTTAGTGAAAATTCAACTCATCAATACCATCAAATTTTAAATTTGTATCACATTCTCCTGCTATGTCCTCTTCATTTTCTAAATGATTTATTTTCACCAAAATCATCAATTAAATAATGATTTTTTGATAAAGTCATGGTAAAAATCAATAATTTTAGTGATTTGAATAAGTCGATGTTAAAAATAGGTAATTTTTGGCTTATGTTAAGTTTGAGTTTAAAACACAGTTTTTTCAATAAGTCAGAGTTTTTTGTGACTATGGGATATAGCAGGGGTAGTTTTAGCAGAGAGTTCGGTGAAGAACATGTCTATAGGTGGAGCAAGTCATGGTGCGAGGAAGACATGAAGAAGTGCATTCCGGTCAAGTCCAAAATCAAATTGGATTTGGTTAATCATCGATCTAGATGATCAGAAACCCAGTTGGGATGCGAGCACCCAACAAATGAGATAACTAGAAAGGCAATGAATTATCGCAGACTCTCAGGTAGCGGCAACGGTGACGGCGAATCAAGAAAACAAATAAATGTATAGGTTTTTCTAGTCACAAAAATTTAGAGTTCTTACATAATGTAGTGTCCAATGGACTTGCTCATGACCCACAATGCATGTTCACATACATTAAAAATAACAAACCGTACAGGTGAGAAGGGAAATAATGCCCCCAAAAATACAAAGATCAATTCATGTAAATATAATTCCATAAATAAAACATAAACAGATCGAACTTAATAGACACAACAAACAGACCCACTTCCCAAACCTAGGGGTGCAACTTGGTCGGGTAAAACCGATAACCGACCCCACCCAACCTAAATGGGTTGGGTTGGTTCGGGTATTCTAAGTAAACGGGTTGGTTTGGTTCTAAGTTTTGTGGACCCAACTAAATATGGGTTGGTTCCGGGTTGGAGCTTGGATAGACCCGACCCAATCCGAAATTCAAACTCATATATATTAGGCTACATATGTTGGACTTTTGGGCAACATCACACTTAACAACCGAGTAAACATTAGCTCTTTGCTAACGCTGAACCAACTACCAAGAGAACTGAATGGGTGAGCGCAACGTGGATCTCCGGCTTGCTAATAAACAGTCGATGATCATTATTTTTTTTTAGACCAACTACCAACCCGAGAACCGACCCGAACCAACCCGACCTTAGTGTGGGTTGAGTTGGTTTGGGTTTATGCCCAAGCCGGATTTGTTTGGGTTTCAATATGGTAAAACCGAACTAATTTGATTCGGTTTCGGATTGGCTCAAACCCGAACCAACCCGACCCGAGTTGCACCTCTACCCAAACCAAGCTTTGCGTGAAGAGAACAAACAAATAAAAGCACTTTTTCATCGGTATGTGTCATGCCGCTCCACCATGATCCCAATCTTACGGGCTATCATCTACCAAATAATCCCTCTTGAGCTTGGAAACATAGATTGTGCGTGGTGATATACATACGAAATAACAAATAAAAAAACAGGAGTGAGTATCTATCTATCCTTCTACCTACAATGAATAAGAAATAAAGATAACAAAATTATAAGTTATTAATCTAAGGCCCTCTAACTAACCTTGTAGTTTGATAAACTTTTCTAACTATTTTGTAGGGCATTACGTCCCTTCCTCACTCATTTTTTTAAAAATGATCATTTTGCCCCTCTAACTATCCATGTAGAACTTGATGCACAGTTTTTTTTTACATGCGTTGTACAGTGAAATCCTCAATAGGAGATAGGGGTGTACATCTGTTCGAAACCGACCTATTTAGGCAAAACCCAAATCAATCCAACCTTGGTCGGTTTTGAGGATTTTCAATCCGATCCAAACCGAACTAAGATTGGAATCCAATCCAATTTTGGATTGGATTGGATGGCCGGTTTAGGATTCTATTAGGACTTAGTTCAAACTTAAAAAATAATAATTATTATCAAATCATTAGGCCTAAATAGGATTGTTAATTGATTTTGAGTCATCATATAGTATTGCAATGGTTGTTGGTAGCAAGGGTATACGAGGACATATGGTATATTTAATAAAATATTATATGTATATATATATATATATATATATATATATATATATATATATATATATATATATATATATATATATATATATATATATATATATATATATATATAATATTTCACTACGAATGGATAAAGAGAGCCGTTTGATACAAACATAAGAGGCGGTTAGAAAATCAAAGGACAAGATCTCTTTGCGCGTCTCTCTTTATCTCTCTCAGTTTTGTTTTAATCGAACGATTGAAGGGTGGGGACGATCGGGGTGGAATGATCGAATGGCCCTCAGAATTTGAGGGGGGCGTGGCTGCGGGATTTAACGAGTGATCGATCCGATCCCAAAGCCAGCCCACGCCCTCAAATCTGTAACTGCCGTCCTCTCTCTCTTTCTCTCTCTCGCCTGTCTCTCGGCTTCTCTTAATCGAAGGCGGGATCGAAGGGAAGGGGATGATCGGGCTATGGCAATCGAAGGGCATGCGGGATTTGAGGGGGCGAGGGCTACTGGATTTAAGGGACGATCTCTCTATCTCTCTCTCTCACGAACCCACGATCCCACAAACCACGATTTCGCCCCGAAGAAAACTCCTCCCTCTCCTCTGCCGACTGTTACGGTGATCGCAACCCCCCTGGACCCCTCTTCTCTCCTCTCCCTCTCCGGTCTCATGTTCTGCTCGACCACGCGGCGCCACCGTGACCTCCCCGTCTCCGCCGCCTGTGATGACGATGTCATCGGCAACGGCACACCACGCCGCCCCCCTACAACCACACCGGCGCCCCATGCTCCCCCCAACGACGATTTGACGCGAGAGGTGAGACGTCCGGAGAAGGATCAAAGACGGTAGTAGGCCTCCCGCTGATGGATGTTCCAGGTAATGGTCTCTCTCTCTCTCTCTCTCTCTCTCTCTCTCTCTCTCTCTCTCTCTCTCTCTCTCTCTCTTCTAGATTATTGGGATTATATTTTCTACAAAATCGATTTTGGTTGCGATCGATATCCAGTTTTGGTGGTTTCACTAGGGATTGATTTTGGTGGGGTTTTTGCTTTCGAGTTCGAACCAAGAAGCAGGTGAGTTTTTTTTTATCATTTTTGGTGCAAATAAAAATTTCATAATGCTCAATGTTTTTTCAAAACCCACTTTCAAATTTGAAAAAACCTTGAGCATTACTGTTGGGGTTTGAGGCTTGGAGCTTCTCCCTGTGACTGGGTTCATGTTGGATTTGGTAAGTTATAGTCTCAGTTATTTTTATAATCTCTGTTATTTTTTATCTTTTTATCTCTCATATTATAGTTTCTAATATATAGTTTTTTATTTTTTATAATCTCAAGTTTTTTGTTTGCTTAAAATGCACTGCTTGCTGTTGTTGCTGAATCTATGGGCCTAGAGGGGGTGGCTCGGGGGACGTCGGGGGGATGCCTTTGGTGGCTAGGGGGATCACCGGAGATGGGAACAAAGCACAAGAGGTGCAGATGGCTTGGGGTGGCTGCCGAGATCTAGGATGATGCATAGGATAGCGGGGGAAGGTGCACGCATTGAATCGCACCAAGTCCCGGCTGGCAGGCAACCAAATACACTAAATCACATTATATCCTCTACTCTGGCTTGGATATACTCTCTCTCTCTCTCTCTCTCTCTCTCTCTCTCTCTCTCTCTCTCTCTCTCTCTCTCTCTCTGGCTTGGATATACCCTCATTGGCGGCCGGCCCCTTGCTCTCTGCCCTATTGACTGTTCAGCATCCTATTAGTTGATTGAAATGCTTAAATGCAGGGGCTTGAGAGAGATGCTTTATAAATTGAATTGTTATTCTAGAATTTGATGGGTATGTTTCATAAAGCATAACCTACTAAGTTTTATTTTTTCATTTCCAGGTATCTGTGGTTCATCGAGCACCCTTGGTCGGTACCCGTATTCGAAGATAGGGCGAGAAGATGACGTGATGCCTGCTGCCACTCCCGAATCATCTCCGCCGTCACCAACTTGGTGTCATTTAAAATTCCTGATTTTTTTTCCTTGAAATTCATTTGGTTTTCTCTCTCTCCTTGGGGTTTCTGATTTTTTATTTTTTTTTTCTTTATGGTTGACTGATGCTCTGTTTCTAATTTTTTATTTTTTCAGGCATCTCTCTCTATCATCAGATGTGGATTACACAGACACAATGGCCCCCCTCTTCACCCATACGACCTTGCAATTGGGTGAGTTATAAAGGAAGGTGATGGTGGTCAAGGAAGCCGATTTACCGCTTGGTACTCTCTCTCTCTCTCTCTCTCTCTCTCTCTCTCTCTGTGTGTGTGTGTGTGTGTGTGTGTGTGTGTGTGTGTGTGTGTGTGTGTGTGTGTGTGTGTGTGTGTGTGTGTGTGTGTGTGTGTGTGTGTGTGAGAGGCTTTAAATTTTGAACTTGGGGACTAAGTTTTTTCTTATTACTAATTTAAAATTTATGTTAGGATTTATTATTAGATTGAAAAGGTAGATATGGGCATTTGAAAAGCTTCTTAGTGTTGAAGATTATTTAAAATTCCCATGAGATATACATCATGGGCATTAATACAATAATGATATGATTGATTTCTCTTAGTGGGTTGTGATAGTTAAGATGCCTACATATATTGCACGATCGCCAGCTTCGCTAAACCCAGATATCTCTCTCTCTCTCTCTCTCTCTCTCTCTCTCTCTCTCTCTCTCTCTCTCTCTCACACACACACACACACACACACACACACACACACACACGGTCGGTGCCTCCTACGATCATTGAATCGCACTCACCCCCAACTCCCAACCGCCAGGTAAATGCAAGCAAATCAATCGGGTAGCAAATGAGTAATGTTATTTGTACAATCTCCATCGACAAACATATTGTCAAACATATATTGATCAAGTAGGATCAATATATTACAATCTTTGGTTTTTTTTTTTTTACTATACGATTCTGATATTAAAATTTGGTCTTACCTGGTCCATAGGATGTGCTTATATTCAGAACCCAAAACTTGATTTTTATGCATTTTAGATTCAAAACACTTTCGCTGAAGGATAGTTTGAAGAAAACTACCAAGAAGGGTTTTGACTGTTGCTTTGCAGTTGTCCAATAAAATGCCACTCATTGACTAATGACTTCTTTCCATTGAGATCAAGTAGGATCAATATGTTATAATCTTAGTTTTTTCTTAACTTTACGATCTTTTCTCATGTGAACCTTTGTGACAATGCATATATGTTGAAGTCTCTTTATTCCTCATTATAGGTAGGAGAAAAACGAAATGTGGAAGAGATAATAGAACTTGATGGATCCTTGGGCAAGAGTGTTGCTGTGAATACTGAATTGCTTCCTTTGGAAAGAGAATTATCAACACTCCATGCAAATGGTGGCTCAATTCCTTTGGTCTCTACTTATATGCCATTGTACTAAAAGAAAAACTGCAAGGTTCTCTCAGTCCCTATGCACCTCCATCGATACTTTAAACAACCTAAATCTCAAAAACTATTGGATGAAATACTTTTTTCTCACTAATGTATATCAAGAATTCAAGATGCATGAGGAAACTTTTAAACTATGAGTGCTTGCTGGGGTTTTTTCGTTTTAGTGATTACATCCAAATTCAAATTGTGAGCCTCTTTTTAAAATATATGAGAGCTTGCTAGGGTTTGAAGTTTGAACAAAAATACTTACATACATGTAGTTGCTTGCTGGGGATAGATTTGGTTGGATTTGTAAATATATTGTATTTCGTTTTCTCTACTATATTGGATTTGGTTGGACAACTATATTGTATACAAAGTCTACCATATTGGATTTGGTTGGACAACGATAGTGGATTTTGTTTTAGCTTACTTGCTGGGGTTAGATTGTGAGCCTTTGTTAAAAAAATATACTTATATACATGCTTACGTCATTCCCTTCTGTGGAAAATTTTCTCAAGGATGTTGTCAAGGATGCGGATGTATACAATGCAGTGTTAATTCGGTATACTTATATACTTATAAACATGTATACATTGCAGTGTTAATCAGGTAGAAACAATGCAATTTGAACAGCCGGACTGATATTCATTCAGCATTCCGGTTGGTAATTGTTTCTATGCCAGCCGGACTATATGCGATTTGATGTCCAGCTTTTCGGTTGGTATACACTGCATTTCGGTTGGCATAGAAACAACCCTTGCAATTCCGGTTGGCATAGAAACAACCTTTGCAATTCCGGTTGGTATACAATGGATTCCGGTTAGTCCAAGTCGGACCATGAACAATGCTCTCTGTACCTCCGCTACTAGGATGGGGCCCTTTCAATACTCGCTGATGTGGTGGGACGTCGGTGAACTCATGGGTTTAGAGATAGCAATGGTGGTATCTACAAACCAACCATTTTACAATGTGATACCTCCATACAGTTGGAGCACAATGTAATATTAAGAGAGAGAGAGAGAGAGAGAGAGAGAGAGAGAGAGAGAGAGAGAGAGAGGATTGGTAATCGATGTTGAAATTTAAATTTTTTTTAACCTATAGTATTTACCCACCCTTAAAACCTGGATGTTTAAATATCAATTTTATTTCATTTTTATTTTTATATTTTTTTATTAAAATAGGTTATGGAAGTTCACTGGTGATAGGATATGGACGTTACAATTGGGACGAAGTTCACTAAGGATCGGTCATGGAGCATTAGCCATGGAAGAGCAATGGGGGGGGGGAAGGGCGCAATGATCATGAGGGCATCGATCACGACCTGAGGATTACGTTTTGAACAATTGTAACTTCGATCATAGTGGATTTGGTTGGGTCCAAGCTTGCTTGGTTAAGGTTGTTCACTTTATTTACAACCTTGCCATAGCCAAAATTCTCCCTCTTCGATTCTACTCTAGAACAACTCGATGACCCGGGGAGAAATAAAGAGAATTTCCCCGAGTAAATTTTGATTTTTTAAAAAAAAATTGTTGGGTAGATTTGGTTATTGATCATGATTTACTTGAAGTTGGTTTGCCATCTGTTTACTGTTTCTTTTTGACTTTAATGGATTGTGGGTGAATAGTTCAATTGCTCATATGGAATTTTGATGAGGGAAGTGTTTTTTTTTTTGAGAGAAAGAGATTCAATGTTGGTTGTCAGACATTACCCATTAAAATTTCGGCGCTCCGATTCGTGATGGGTCGGTGTATTGCTAAAATCGTGATGACCCAGATCAATTAGCTTCAGTTTTTTTCAATTTGGCAAAGATCATAGTGAGAATTGCTCATGTATAATTTTTTTAAGAGATTCAATTTTGGTTGTCAGATATTACCTATTAAAATTTCGGGGGTCTGATTCGTGTTGGGTCGATCAGAAACCGCAGCCAGAGCAGCTATTTCAATAGCTGCGTGCAAGATGCCTATACGAACTCGCTTTCATTATGGTCTGACAGAGCGACAATTACTTAGATATGTGTATTTCGCTGGAAAAGCCGATGTATTGTTCTCTCTCTCTCTCTCTCTCTCTCTCTCTCTCTCTCTCAATATTGTTCTCCCTCGAAATATTGTTGCCGATCTCGAAATTTTTTGTTGCCAAATGACCAACCCCTCCCTCTCTCTCATGCGGAGACAGTTCACTGGAGGCATGGTCGTGCTCGCTGTAGTGCCGACAGACATGGGTTTTAAGGGTTATATTAATCCACTCAGAATGTCAATGTCAAGAAGATGGGCAGTAAGGGGGAGGGGGTTTGATCGACTCCCTCTCCCCCCTTCTTCTCCGATGGATCACCATTTAGTTTTGGAGAGGGTGATAGAACATAGATTTAAAAAAAAAACAATATGCATTATTGTTCACACCCTCAAAATATTATCAGTGCCCTTAATTTTTTTTGTCACTTTTAAAATATCACCACCTTCCTCAAAATATCGTTCTACTGTTTGATGACCCTAGAAGTTTTGGAATTCCTTGAAAATTGGTGAAGATGATCATGATACCCTAGACAACATATCCACCAATTTTTACAAAATTCCAAAACTTCTAGGGTGGTCAAAATGATCGTAGCTTATTTTCTCATTCCGTAGCTCATATCTCAAAAAATATTGTTATCACCCTCGAAATATTGTTCTCTCGCTCAAAAATATCATCATTTTTAAATTATTATTGCCACCTTTAAAATATTACCTCTTCCCTCAAAATTTTATCACGCCCTCAAAATATTTTTGTCGCCCTCAAAATATTTTGCGTGCCGACAGGCACGGGCATTCATATATAGACTAATCAAATATTACTATTGTTATTTTTGCTCAAAAAATATTGTTATCACCCTCGAAATATTATTCTCTCGCTTAAAAATATTATCACTTTTAAATTATTATTGCCACCTTTAAAATATTGCCTCTTCCCTCAAAATTTTATCACGCCCTCAAAATATTTTTGTCGCCCTCAAAATCTTTTGCGTGCCGACAGGCACGGGCTTTACTAGTATATATATATATATATATATATATATATATATATATATATATATATATATATATATATATATATATATATATATATATATATATATATATATATATATATATATATATATATATATATATATATATATATATATATATATATATATATATATATATATATATATATATATATATATATATATATATATATATATATGTCGGTTCGATTTAGGTCGGTTTTGAATTTACAAGTCTGTCAACCAATCCAATCATGTCGGTTTTTAAAAACCCAATCCGATCCGATCCATTGAGTGTGTCGAAACCGATCAAAATTGGTCGGTTTGGTTTGGTTTGGTCGGATTGATTGGTTTGGTTTGGATCCTGCACACCTCTAATAGGAGACCTAAAATATTGTAGCTGCTGCAATGATTCACTATAGCAGTAATATTTTGGAGTATAAATTCGGTTGCTATAATGAAATCCAGTAATATTCCAGAGTATAAATTTGGTTGCCACAACAAAATTACTATAGCAGCTATAGTTCACTATAGCAACCGAATTTATACTCTATATATATACACCCGAATTATACTCCAATACCCCAAATTAAAATCATTGTAGCTACAGAACCTGGAGTATTAATTTGGGTTAGCTGAGTATATATTTGTTTGCTACAGTGATTTCACTATAGCAACAAAATATATACTTCGGAATATTATTGCTACAATGAAATCACTGTAGCAACTATGGAGTATCAATTAGGGCTAGCAGAGTATAAATTCAATGAATACATAGGGGGTAATGGTTGAAGTATTTTAGTCATTTGATAGGGGTTGAACGGTCAATAGGGATTTAATGTATAGATATCTTTTTGGGTTGGGTCTTTTATGGTTGGGTCTTACCTTAAAGGAAACTATTGTCAAAATTGATGCTTAGAGCATCTTCGATAAAGGGTTTATCGTCAACTCCCCCATAAATTAGTAATGATCTATATAACATTGCACGTCGGTTTTGCGCTGACTAGACAAAACGGAAGCTGACTAGGATAAGCTGACTGGACAAAAATAAACCAAATAGATTTAACGAGTCGTTCAAAAATCAACTCACAATCTCTATTTCCCTATCAAGCAACTCCCTCCCCTTGGTTTCAAATCTCGACCCATTTAAACTGCACTAAACATTACAATCCCGGCCTATTTAAACTGCACTAAACCTGACTGTTCATCCCGGCCGTGATTGTTGTTCGTATCAACAGCTATAAATTCACCTGCTGAAATTTCGACTGTCCCAAAACAATCGGGTCGATCTCGAGGAATCAGTTCGAATAGAAACAGCTGTGATTGATCGATTATAGAGGGAGGGGGAGTTGGTCGCACCGAAGGCACCCGCTTCGTGTCAATCGGCACGGACATGAAAATGATTGTCGCTATAAATGCCGGTGTTGTCGTCGAAAGTGTTTTGTTGCCGAAGACGTTCAGGTGTGTTGCCGCCGAAGACGACCTGCTGTAGTGCCGACAAATGTGTTACCGTCGAAGGCGACCCGCTGCAGTGCTGACAAGCACATGCATGCACTAGTATATATACATTCGGCCTGTTCTTATTGCATAGGACCCCTCCGACAACCTTGATCGCTAGGGGGAGGCGGCCACATTTCTCGACAATCTCCATCCCGATGCCCTTCAGCTCTTCGATCTCTGGCTCCTTCCCAGGCTACACCACCACCCTGCGAAGCAGCGACCAACCATCTTCGGGTGGCAACAACCCCACAGGAAGGGTATCCACGGCTCTCATCCCCTTCACCACCTCTTCTCATTTCTGGTAGTGACAGGGATCCTGCTGCCCAAGCCACCTCTTCCCCTCTGCGTCGGCGAGGACCGCTCTGACGTACGTCGCCGAGGGTGCGATCAAGCTTCTGGATCTCGTCGGGGACACCCAAGAGCATGTCCACCTCGCCCACGACCAACTTGCCCACCAAAGCGCCCAGCCTGGAGACCAATGCCTCCGCCATCACTGCCTGCTGATGAGGAAGGAGTTGAGAAAGCAAGAGATGCCAGACCAATGCTCTCTGTCTTCACCCCTTGATGCCATCCACCTCTCCTGAAATGACATGTGGCCTCAATTATTTTAGCCACAGCTTTGGACTTGTACTCGGCTGTTCAACCACAAACGACCGCACATCGCACCCGGCCCCGGCATTAGGGCTGGCAATTTCGGACCCGACACGGCAGACCCGACACGGAGTTAGCGGGTCTGGGTCAGGGCTAAACGGGTTCGGGTCGTAAATGGGTCGACACGATAGACCCGTTTAATAAACAGGTCGGGTCCGGGTTTAGGGTCTGGACACGGTAGACCCGGGAAGACCCGTTTAGTATTCAACGGGTCGTGTCGGGTCGGGTCGGGTCTACCCGCAATCCGATACTATACTATATAATACTAGCGGGTCTTTCGGGTCAGGTCGGGTCGAGTCGGATTGGGTCGGATCGGGTCAACTGAATAGTCCCAGTTTATAAACGGGTCTTACCGGGTCTTATCGGGTCTACCCGTTTATTAGCGGGTCGGGTACAGGTTTAGGATCTAGACACGATTAATTAAACGGGTCGGGTCCGGGTCTGGGGTTTTTGGACACGAACCCGACTAGACACGACACGAACACGACACGACCCGACCCATTGCCACCCCTACCTGGCATAGGCACACACCGACTATAGACTCGTGACCTGTCAAAAAACAATAAAGAAAGGGACGGCTGTGATTGGTTTTAAGAGGATAGAATCCGAGAGAAGTGAATTAAGGAAAGAGAGAGAATTAAGGTAAGAGAGAGAAGTAAGGAGAGAGATAGAGAGATCCGACTAGGGAGGAGGCAAATCCGGCGGTGGTCGGTGCGAGGGAATGAGGCCGGTCAGAGAGAGAGACAAACAAGGAGAGGTCGGAGGCAAGGGAGGGAGCAAGGGATCGATGAAGGGAACCAGGGGTGGTCGGCACGAGGAAGGAGGAGGCTGGCGGTGATCAGCGCAAGGAAGGAGGCCGGAGGGCTCGCGCGCAGGGAAGATGGGGGTCTAGGGGATTGCATGAGGCCGGGCCAGCAGATCACGAGACAAGGGTCGAGCGTAGGGGACGAGCAAGGCGGCTACAGGCGAACGACGACCCACCGGATCCGGCGGCCTGAACTCGAGGTGGTCATCAATGACGATTGTCGGACCCTCGCCCTTTCCGATAAAGATTGTGTGATCGGGATCACGAGATCCTGCAAGGGGAGAAGAGGAAATCTGGGCCACCGGATCGCGCAGGGAAGAGGAGATCGCGTAGGGGGACCTCCTTCGATCCCCGTCCGGTGCAATCAGATCACAGCCGTCCGGTGTAGAGTACAGGGGAGCCTTACCTGAGGTCCCTCTGTAGATCAGGAGGGAGGAGGTCGATCGGACGATGAACAGCGGAGGAGAGGCGGGCTCACTGCAGGGCTCGCGCAAGGGCTGCGAGTGGCCAGCAGGTAGAAGGTCCGACATGGATAAGGTCTCACGTACGGCCAGCAGGTCCGACAAGGAGGAGGAGCGTCTGGTGGTCGGCCGACAGGGGATTGCGTCGGAGTGTGATCTGCTCAGGAGGTGGCCAGTGAGGGTAAGTACGTAGCTCGGTCGAGCGCAGGGGTGAGGAAGGGAGATCGCGATCACAAGGGGGAGGAGATCGCACAGGAGGATGATCTGGATCACGAGATCAAGACCCCGATCACGATCGCAGAAGGGGAAGATCACACAGGGGCGATCTGCCGATCGGGATCTCATAGGGGGAGGCTGATGATCGAGCGGAGGGGGGAGGAAGGGACATCACAATCGAGACGGGATCGCAAATCAAGATGGGAGAAAAACAAATTTACTATGTCCAGCCTCCCCGAGGTCGCCGATGACGACAGAGGAAGCCGAGATCAGAGATGGGATCTCTGAAACCCTAGGCTGGCTCTGATACCATGTTATGAAGAAAGAGGAAGAGAGAGACAAGGATTTGGGGAGAAGACTCCTTGTATTATCTCACATCATTACATAAGACTACATCTCCTTATATAAGGAGCGAACACACACCATTACAATACCACAACTAAGGTGGGACTAATAGTAACTCTAGATCTAATATTCGTTAACCAAACTAAAGAGTAGGGGAACCTCGACTGTTTGGTCCTTGTTTGCATGAATTTAAACTCTGTAAAGGTAGGCCTTCCCACCGGCCAACTAGCTTTAAAAGTTTCTTGACAAGATCATTCTTATTAGGTTTCTCTAGTCAAGTTTTTAGCTTTATAATTAGTAGGTTGATATAAAGTTGACAAAATATCAAAATACATATTAGTTAGAATTGTGGTCCATAATTTATTATAGCCGATCTTGATGATCGCATTTTAGCAAAGGTAGGAATGAATGATGAATTTGTGAATTAATTCTCAAAAATACAGTTTAAGCCATGATCACCCTATTCGATGTTTTAAGTAAGTAACCATATATCAGATCTAATGGTTTAAGGCAAAATTCATACCATGGACAAATATCTCTATACAAGAGGGGCCACAATGCAAACTACTTCAAATGTTTGCCCCAACAGTCTTCATGAGTTGTGAACATTGTTCATAAGTTCAACTAATGAAAATGATAGCCTTTCCCTCATCTAATTGAAGGATGACGTAGTCATCAAGGTCGGGTTTCAATACAAGAATCAAATGTTATTTATAAACCCATTAGTTATAAGGATTACACTCCATACAAGTCTACATTTAAAAAAAAAGAAGAAATAAGTAATTTTTCACATATAGTCATCTATACTTTGCCACAAATAGACTTCTATATTATTTCCTTAATTTTAAAAAAAGATATCTATAATCTTGTATTGAGAACTAAATGATTTAATTTAACAATTGAATGGTAAATGATTTTGTTCTCGACTATAAAAATAATTATTTAAATTATATTAAATAAATAATATAGTATGGTAGAATTGATTTTGTTCAATTACGATACCGTACATGAGGTTATATGCAAATTCCTCTTATTTTCTTATGAACTTTATGTTCAAAGGAGTATTTTGACTAACATAAATTCGTATTGATCAAATCAAACATATACGAGCACACACATATACATATCTATATAACATGGCACGTCGGTTTTGTGCTGACTAGATAAAACGAAACCAAATGCTGATTAGGACAAGCTGACTGGACATGTCGGTTTTGTGCTGACTAGACAAAACAAAACCAAATGCTGACTAGGACAAGTTGACTGGGCAAACCATTCGATGCACAACCGTCCGATGCCCCATCAGCCCAGTCCAAACAGAGAGAGAAACCCAAATATCTCAACCAGCCGTCCGATGCACAACCATGCCCATCAGCCTGATTGCCTGCCCTCCCTCCTTCCCCAAATCCCGCAGCCGAACCCGAAACCCAAATCTCTCGACCAGCCGTCTGATGCACAACCATGCCCATCAGCCTGATCGCCCACCCTCCCTCCTTCCCCAAATCCCGCAGCCGGACCCGCCCTCCCTCCCCAAATCCTGATCGCACGCCCTCCCTCCTTCCCAAATCCCGCAGCCCTCAGCCCCCTTCTCCAAATTCATCGTAAATCCTTGGAATCGCTAGCGAAATTCTGCACCATTTCCATTTGGGGATTTTAGCTAAAAAATCGGCCATGATTAGGTATTTTCAATTGGCGATTTCATCAAAGGCTTCTTGATTGCGATTCAAAGAATAGCAAGTGAGATCTCGAAACCAGAATGGGAACAAAATTATTTAAGTTCAGCAAACCCCTCCTCTTTTCCTTCTACTTCTTCTTCTATGGTTGTTTGTTCATATTTGGGAATCTGGGTATCCTTCCCCCACCAAAGCAATGTGTTTTCTGATGAATTTTTCAGGTTTGGACATCTGGGTCTCTTCCCTCAACATGCCCCTCTGCTATAAGGAGTTTTCACCATTCCCTTTACAATAGTGGCTATGGATCGAGTCCGTTTACTGATAGTTTCAATTTATTTGTTTTCTGGGTATTGCAGTTTAGGAGGTCGTTACAAGGTTAGGGTGTCGGAGATCCATAAGGTGCTGGACATCACCGATGTGCAGACTTGCATCTTTTTCTTATGATTCCCTTTTCCCTCTTGCATCATATCGGAGGGGAGGATCGGCATGCGACCGGCAAGAGATTTTGAGCAAGAGCTAAGGTTTTGTCGATGAATTATTTTTTTTAATAGGATTCCTCTATTCTCTAATCCATCGATCATGATGGTTTTTGTGGGTGCAAAATCTGGTTAACGCCCAATGGTGGGACCCACAGCCCTGCCTGGGGCCCACGAGTCCAATGATGGGACCCGCAGCCCTGCCTGGGGCCCACTTGCACTATTTGGGGTCTGATAAATCCCCCCGGTATTTACCAAACCCAGGATATTCCTGGGAATATTCTTGGAATATTTCCCAGATAAACTAAGCCCTTATAAATAGCGAACCCTGTAAATGATTCCAGATCGAAAAATCCAGACCATAATCTCACTTTCTGTTTTCCAGAGCTCCCCGGGCTTTCTGGTTTTCAGATCCCCTCTCCACCCTCTGATTACTTGCAAGAAGCACTCATCGGCCTGTCGAGAGTAGCTCTACTGTTTACTCAGAGATAGTGGATTCAAAGGTTGCGTCTTACCGCACGGAGACGTAGGCTTCGGCCGAACTTCGTCACCACATTCTGTGTCATCTCTTCCTCTACTTTTCTACTCTACAGTGCTTTTGTGACAGCCCAGCAAGTCATCACTCAGCGCTTCGAAGCGCGCCACATTCCGAAGGGTAAAACCTTCAATCGATTGTTGGAGGAGGGTCACGTACGACGGCCGAAATCCTCCCCCACAGTTTTGTCGATGCATTCAAGGTGGAGGCGGCCAAATGATATGATCGGAGATGATCATGGACGTGATCGAGGCCGGGTGTGGTGCCGACTCTACTCCATCTCCAGCATCAATGTGATATGTATGGTGTTCTTCTACTCTCTATAGAATTCTCTTTAAATATGGATCCATATTTTCATTTTTTTTTACGATTTCTCTCTTCTCTAATCAATCGATCGTGATGGTTTTGTCAATGCATTTTAGGTGGAGGTAGTCTTTTTTTTTTTTAATTTCATCGAAGGGAGGTCACAAACAGACCCCCCGGAGACGCAACATGCTGGTGTAGCAGAGAGAACCGTCATTGACAGCGGAGATATAACCACGTACCACCGTCCGGCAAGAAGAGACTGCCACCCGGCGGGATACAAAACAACACCATTCTGGCAACACCACAAAAAGGCCCATGCGCCACTACCATAACCCCCTACAGCGGGAGAACTAAAAGGGAAGAAGAAAACCAAAAGGAGAAAAAACTAAAATACCAGCATCTAGTTGGAACCACCTCAGCTCGATTCATCACAGATCAGGGATTTTATAAATTCGAGATTTCGGCTAAAAAATCGGCAATTGATCGGGAATTTCAAGAATTGGGGGTTTCAAAACCCATGATTGATACAGAAATCGAAACTCAGAGATAATCGGCAGCAGAGGAAGAGCACTAATCTCATGCCAGTCGGTTTAATTAATTATTTTTTTTGATAGTTCAACTAAATTTTTTTAAATACTAATTTTGATAAATGATGAGGTTCCTGATTTGACCGATGATTTTGTTGGGGTTGTCGATCTATCGAGGTGGGGCCGTAGGAGCTGGGTGTTACCGTCAAAGATGACCGCTTAGGTGGCAGGTTGGTTGGTCGCACCGAAGGCGATCAGGTGTGTTGTCGTCGCATACGACGGTAGGGGTAGGGTGGTGATGCCGGGGGGTGTTTTGCCACCGAAGGCGGCCCGCTGCATTGCTGATAGGTGTGTTGCCGCCGAAGGCGTCCCGCTGTAGTGCCGACAGGCACGGGCATGCACTAATTGAATACATAATACATTTGTATACAAAAACCAACTTTCTAACAAATTAATACTTGTTCATTACCCAACGCACAGGTGTTGGAAATTACGAAGACCCATAGCGGAAGCTAAGGAGTTAAAACGCTCAAATTAATGACATGTGTTCCCGTTTAGATTTATAGCAAATTAATCTATGCGCATACGGAATAGTGCGAACCACTAAAATCAATCTACGATATAAGATCTATGCAAGATCTATGAAGATTAACTATAATGAATTGCTACTATGAATGATTCGATTGATCATACCTTGATTAGGTCTTTTACTCAAGGAAAACAAATTCCGATGATGCCTTGCAGAAAATTGTCTAGTAAAACCGTCGTCAGTTTTTCTCTATAGTTCTGATTGTCATGAAAATTTTACTGAACGTCAAGATTGTTGATACGGAACTCCTCGAAGTAGAATCACCTCGATCCGAGTTCTGTAGCTCCTGAAATAATTTCTAAACTGACTGGAGATCTGTCAAAATCTGGGTAACAGAAATTATTGAGTCACCTCTTGATGAAGCAGTGGAGATGACGACAATCTCCACGTCAAGAATTAAGAGAGACTGTCGGATGACACCGAGTATTTCACGAATTGAGGAACCCTCGATGACTCATCTCTAGGTACAAAGCTAATGATCCTACTACCGGTCGGCTTGCAACGAAGAAGATAGAGTAACCCTAGGCAAGAGTATCCTTTCTTCTATCTTCTCTTTTTCTTCTCTTTCTTTCCTTCTTTTTCTTTCTCCTTCTTCTTTCTTCTTTTCCATAGCCGAAACTACAAGAGAAAGGGAAAGCAAGAGAGGGGCGGCTAGGGTTTGGGATGGGCACACACATATGAGGCCAGCATCTTCTCTCTCTTTCAATATATATGGTCGGCCCCCTTAGGGTTTGACTTGGTTAAACCCCTAAGGGTGTGCCCAATCATATATATCAAGAGGGAGACAAAGGGGCGGGGGGGGGGGGGGGGGACAAAATTCCTCTACCTTATCTCATACATATGGCGCCCCCCTTCCTATAAACTTGGACACTAATGTCTTTTGTAGGGGGCCCACTTTATGGCTGAGATAGAGAGGTTTACCTGATGAAATCGTGATCCGATATAGCCTATGAACTCTTAGAATTATTTTGGTTCATATGAGATCTATATTTCATATGTGTACGACCATAAATAGATATTAACAAAATTACTCTTATTGCTCATACACACATACAAATAAACTTTCAGCGTTTAGACATGTGCTCCATCGTGCTACTTCGTATCTAGCAAGCTTAACTGGATATGGTATACAATTTCTATACGCGACGACTAGGTGGAATCGTCAAGGCTTGAGATTTCTAGCTCCAACCGAATTCTTGAATGACTGTCCCGATGGCACACCGAGAGTTTTGCCAATCAGTCTGAATTCGATTAACCCGAGCCTTAACCTAATATGTCTCGTGGCTGCACTCCAGTAATCCCAAACTTATATTACTCCCTCATAATACACGTTATTCACTTTAATCTAGTAATCATTAGTTCCTTCAATACTGATGCTATGTCTCGACTCAGGAGGTGGGGAGCACCTTCAGACCCAATCGATCACTTGACTCAATTCGATGACTTGTCAACCATAACACCATACTCTCAAGTGCTGTCATCAGACTAATTGATGACCATCATGACTGGGTTTAATGTGTGGACAGTATGACTCATCGAATGCACTCATCCATCTCTGAATGTCAGATAGCCTGTAGGAGTTGCATGCCACATTAACACCAGCCGAGTAACCCAACATATCATGGTATTAGATTATGGTAGGTCCGCACACGTTGGCACATCAAAGCACCGCACAACTGGTTAGCTTAGTGGACATGGTTCCTCAGGGTTAAGAACATATTTCCTAAAGTGACAAGATAGTTAATGTACCAGTGTCTGACTCACTGATCCGTGTAATGTCCTGGTTCATGTTCAACATGATCATCGTGATTGATCAGGTAAATGGAGATCCAACGTCCCCGTGGTGGAGACTCCACCACATCCCTCTACCTGCTAACAACTTATTTCCAGTGAAGCAATCGGCATCAGTAAAGCTGTGAACTCAGTCTATATCTATATAGAACTGGTCCACTGAGTCTCCCAAGCATGGACCCACCATACACCTCAGTGGCATATTATATTCCCTAGGGTTCTTATTATATATACATGGATTACATATACCATTTTAGTTATTCATTAATCAGACTCATTATTCAGTAATGTTAATTTAGAAAATCCACACTAAGGACACACCAACTCTAACAATAGAGAGGTGGCACACATGGATTGGAGATAAGGAATGGGACCCATATAAAAAAAACATAAAGCAAAAAAACAAATGCTCCACATAAATCGGTACCCGATACAGTAAAACCTTGTAAGATTTTCTTATATTTATATATGGGTCCCACTCCCCTTCTACAATACATATGCACTCCACCTTCCCGTGTGCTGGGCCTAACCACACACATGGTAGAGAACCTTTTTGTTACCTGATTGATTTCACTTCACTTGCTTATAGCTCAATCGGGGGGAGGGGGGGGGGGGGGGGGGGGGGGGTAGTGTACGTCCAGTAGCAAGTGCAGCCGGGTTTAACAAAGTGTAGTGTACGTCCAGTAGCAAGTGCAGCCCCCCGTTGTGCCCTTTTAATGGACGAAGTGATGTGGGCGTTAGCAAGTGCAACCCCCGTTATGCCCTTTTAATGGCCGAAGTGGTGTGGGCTGTAAGCAAGTGCATCAAATCAATCGGGAAGCAAAAATGCTCTCTACATGGTCGCTACCAAGTATTAATTGCTCATTAGGTATTAGACAATTATCCATTATTTACTCTCTTTTTTGCAATTTAGAAACCAACCTCATCATTACTCTCATCCCCTCTTCATCCGGGCACTGGGTGCCAATCCCAACGGGTTGCCCATAGCCAAAGGATGGGGATGGAAAGAAGGGGAGAGCAATGGATCGGTGATCAGATTCCATTAGTGATCTTCAATAGCATCCTTAAATAGTACCGCTTCAAAAAGTGGGGAGATACAACCAGAGGGAGAACAGAGGCCAAAATCCTAATTAAAATAAAGTGCATGTGAGGCTAGAACATGAGCCGCCTGGTTGCTGCCTCTATAAACATGTCGAAGTTCGTAGATAGCTAACAGCTGCAAATATCTCCTACATTCCATTATAGCAAGTACTATGGATCTTCCAGGGATGAGGAGTGTCCCTCTCCAACAGAAGTGTAACCACTGAGAGATTCAACTTCCGAGATTACATTGTTGATCTTAAACTGTAAGCAAAGCTTGATCCCTTCCAACGTAACCAAAGTTTTCACTTCAAGTGGGGGGACTAAGCATGGAGTGGCTTACTAGAAGAACAAATCGGCCTAACGCTAACGTCACGAATAAGTCATTTGCTAGTGAAGCATCTTCAGAAATTAACCTTCATGTGGCTATTATCATTATTTATTTTTTAGTTACTAACAAATTAAGAATCTGCTTTAAAAAACCCAAAAAAAAAAATTTGTAACAATCAATTTATTTTTCCTTTATTATATTTGTTGATGGTCTTGGATCCAAATTTGCTATTTGCCCCCCGGGTTCCAATTTGAGGCTTGAATTCCCTAAATCTTTGTGCTAATATTCGGACAGAGGAACATCAAGGGTCATGATAAATTCTGAAAGGTGGATCCATACATTCATAGATACACAGAAACACATCACGGGATGATGCAAATTACAAAATTTCCCACCTTTTAGAGAGAGAGAGAGAGAGAGAGAGAGAGAGAGAGAGAGAGAGGAGAGAGAGAGGGGGGAGGGGGGAAGAACCATCCGATGATCATGGTCGTCCAGATCATCTCTGGCCGTCCATCATGCGGACGAAGTCTTCGAAGCAAACGAACCCGTTGCCGTCGGTGTCGACCTCGCCGACCATCCGGCGGCAGTCATCGAGGCTGCACCCCTCGTCCCCCAGCGAGGAGAACACCCCCAGCAGCTCCTCCGCCGAGATCCTCCCGTCGCCGTCCGCGTCGAACACCGCGAACGTCTCCCTCAGCTCCGGCGCGTCGAGGGCGGCCGCGCCCCCGAGCGCCGCCAGCTCGGCCAGGGTGATCCGCCCGGACCCGGACACCCCGCGCTCGGCCTCGGCCAGCATGGCCGCCACCTCCTCCTCGGTGGGCGGATCGGGGCCGAGCCGCCGGAGGACCACCTCCAGCTCCCGGCGCGTGATCTTGCCGCCCCCGTCGAAGTCGTCGGAGAGCACGGACTTGGGGGTGGTGGATAGGTGGTGGTGGTAGGCGGAGTCCTCGGAGGAGGAGTTGGACCCGAATGACGGGGTCTCCGATCTCGACACCGAGCGGCCCTTTTTGTGCTTGGAGGACCCGAAGAAAGGCAGCTTCATGGTCTCTAGAGTCTAGAGAGAGAGAGAGAGAGAGTAGAGAGAGAGAGTAGAGAGAGAAAGAGGGCTTTCGAGCTGATGAGAGATAGAGATGATGGAGAGAGGAAGGTGGTGGTGGGGTGTTATAGGGGGGAAATGGTGGGCGGTGAGCTTCGAGGAAGCTTCGTGGCGGCAGTATTTCCGCCATTAAAATCTCATTTGGCTTTTGTACCGATTTGATCTCCTTTTATCCTTTGAAAGTTTGGTGATGATTCTTTGGCGTTTTAGACTGTCGTCGTGATCATCCGAGCTGGGTAAGATCCAGGCCGTTCATTGCAGCACCCCTTGTAGACTGGTGTGACCCGACTCCTCTGGTGCGAATGTCGGGTTCATGGAGCAGAATAATCACTGTAACAATCATGTGAATGTATATTCTTTCTAAAAAAAAATATATGCTATTGCTATAGTAAAATCACTAGTAACACCGCTAATAGATACTATGTGATACTAATAACATTTTTAATCCCGATCGTGGGTGAAATGGAATCTCCAATTAGATAACTACGAAAATATAGAGACCTTGTTAATATAGCAAATTTTTGATGTCCTGCGGCTATTATTTCAAAATGTTAGGGACCTAGACCTAATTAACCGTTATTATTTTCCAACCTATAAATGCGGTGGTAATCCTGCCAGGATGTTCCATGCAAGTTTTAAAATATCGTTATCAGTATCCATGTCGGTCAGCTAAAATATCGTTATATGTAGAAAAAATTGTAAAATATAAAGACAAATTTTGGTGAAAATATTTTATTTTTTGATCAAATTTTGATGTTTTTCGATATCAAAAATTATTGTTTTTCAATCAGATTTTGATTTTGTTCGTTTGATATGAAAAAGATGAAATATTTTAGTAATATTTAAAGATAAAGATAACAGTAAAATATTATTTATTATGAAAAAAATCAAAATTGAGAAAAAAATATAATTTCTTCCTGATAAAAATGAGCCTTGTTTTGCTTAAAAAGATAAAAATTTTAAGTGAAATTGTCTGAAAAGAAAGACTTAATATCGGATTTCGATCAAATGTCGGTCATTTCGGCTGATATTTCGTTATGTCGGAAGAAAATTTGGTACTCTTAAAAACTCAGTCAATTTCTATATCGGATCCTTAAAAAGACATTATTTAGTGATTTCGTAGGAAATATGTCGACAATTGATTACATGGGCCCATGTATCACCGCAAACACAATTTTCTGTATTTAATTAGGGTCGGACGTAGCTCGACCAAAAAGGAATTGGGTCTAGTAGGCACTCCTTATGGGAGCCGAGGATGGCACTTAATGCAAGAATGTTGAGCCAAATCTACCGAAGGTAATCAAACTCGGCTTCAACCATTTGGTGTGATGCACGAGCGTGCGGACGAATGTTTACCTATGCAGCATTGGGTCTATCTATTCACACCAATGGAATTAGTGGTGGCACCTGACTCTTTCTTGGATCCCAACCTGGTTTGGCCTGTTTTCTCGGTGCCCATTATAAATCCCAAAATACCCCCTTTGCTCCTAGTCTCCAACCATCATTATACATTTCTGGCTGCCCACCCCTCCGCCTCCACAGCCATTGCTACCCACCTCGTCGCCCTCCTCCTCCGTTCTTCTTCATCCTCCTTCTTTTTCTTCCACCTCCCTCCTCATCCTTCTAGCCTCCTTCTTTCTTCATATTTTTCCGTGCCAGAATCCTAAGCCATTGGCCCTCCTTCCTCCTCCTTCTTCATCCATCTTTCTCAATCCTAAACCCTAGTTGATGGCTGATGTCGATGGCAGCCCACCGATGTTGGCCCGGTGGGTATATATGTACTGACATCATTATGGGATATCGGTAAATACCCACCACGGCAACATCGACGGGTTACCATGGAAGGAGGAGGAGGAGGAGGAAAAAGGAATGGGGAGGAGGAGGGTCAACAACTTGGAATTCCAGCACGAAAAAAATAGAGGAAGAAAGAGGAAGAAGGAGGGAGGAAGAGGAGAGCGCCAGTGGGTCTCGTCGGAAAATGAGGTAGCAGAGAACGCTTGGGGAGCGGCATTAATGGTGAGTAACTGGAGGTTGGTGATGAGGGTAATTAGGAAATACTTTTTTCAAACATTTTCTTGGGTATGATCATTAATTTCATGGGTGCAAATAGACGGACCCATGCAGCGTGTGGTTATAGCATTTCCAAAAGAGGATGGCATCCCACCTAATCACTCAATTAAGATTAATATAATTAGGTGACTAAATACACACCCAAGATAGATCTTTGCATTTTCACCAAAAAAAGAAAAAAGGGGGCAGTTGCAATTGTATCCCTATAGTTTTCTTCCTGCACTCAGACCCCATGTAGTTTCAATTTGTTGACATAACCACCCCCTCATGTGGACTACGATTTTGTTCCAACCTCTTTAAAGAGGTTGGACCATCCCGCACTCTCTCATCGGTCCATTCCAAGGATATATTTGTCATTTCATACTGTTTATCATTGTGAAATGACCAAAAGCGCTTGAGATGGACCAATGAGAGAGAGCGGGATGCTCCAACCTCTTTAAGGAGGTTGGAACCAAATCATTCTCCCTCATTAGGGGGTGAAAGTGATGTGTTTTTCAAACTTGGAGGAGTTATTGTTTAGAAAAGATCCATAGGGAGGCAATCGTAACTGGTCCCAAACCTAGGAGGGTCAAACTGTAATTTATCCTAAGACAGATCTTGACAACTGTAAAGAATCTGGGAACCTTCTTGGCTACTTCCCTCCACTTCCCCCTTCCATTTCTTGGACGACCATGAGAGCGACCCTTTTTACCACCGTCCGATACCACGACAAAAAGAAGCATCATCTGATCAGACCAGATGGGCTCTGGGCCTCTGTAACTACAGTGGTTTTTGCTCCACAAAGGCACTAATAACCTTAAAGGGATCTCCGCCGTTGGCCGTATCCCCCTCCAGGGGGGCACTGTAGCACGGCCGGAATGGGTGTCCCCCCTCCGCAAGCTGCCACGGCCGGAAATTTCTCCGTGGCGACAAAACGTGGAACTCACCTAGAACGATTTTGTTCACCCTCCTCCCCCCACCCCCTTGCCCATCCCTAGGGCTTTTGGTCATTTCACCATAATGAATAAAGCGAAATGACATACATGCCCTTGAAACGGTTCGAGTGTCCGACACGAAATTAGCGGGTCTGGATTTAGGTTAAACGGGTTTCGGGTCATAAAAGAGTCGACACGACTAATCCGTTTAATAAATGGGTCGGGTCCATGTTTAGGGTCTAGACCCAGTAGACCCGAGAAGACCCGTTTAAGATTCAACGGGTCGTGTCCAGTCGGGTCTGGTCGTGTCTACCCGCAATCCGATACTGTAGTATGTAGGTTAGTATTGTAGTATGTAGTACGTATTATGTAGGCTAATACTATAGTCTTGTTTTCAGCGGGTCTTAATAGGTAAGGTCGGGTCGGTTCAACCAAATACAACCCATGTGGTAAACGGATCTTATCAGGTTTACCCGTTTATAAGCAGGACGGGTACGGGTTTAGGGTCTAGACATGATTAGTTAAATGAGCCAGGTCTGGGTCTATGGGTTCTGGACACGACCCGAAACTAGACACGGCACGAACACTACCCATTGCCAGTCCTAGTCGCTGACGATTTGGGGAGCGACATGTGGGGATCTGAAAACCAACGACCACGATCTAGGCCATGGGATGAACCTAAGGGGGTGCCACCATCTATCGCCGTTGGCCACCACCACCGCAAGCGACAACCTCTACCGACTACTTGGCCACCCGCCGCTGACTCGCCACTGTTGGACGGCAAGTGGTCGATGGTCGATCTGGAGAGGTGATCGCCGGCGGTGGTTGTGGCCGGCTATTGGCAGGGGTGGCCACCGGAGGCGATGGTGGCAAGCCGACGGCGACAGGTGGTGGGCGGCGACCGGGGTGGTGGCATCCCCCTTGGGTTCATCTCATGATCTAGATCGTGGTCATTGATTTTCGGATTGCCACATGCCGCTCCCCAAACCGTCACTGACTGATAGGGAGACGATCATGAGTGGAGAGGAGTCCGAAACCGAGACAAATGAGGTGGATGGTGAACAATGTCATCCTCGCTGATCTGGCTATACATGTGCCGTCGTGCCAGGTGGGAGCCATTACAGAACGGGAAACAGCAGGAGCTAGCAAATAATGCCTTGACACGTGGACCGGATTGGGTTGGGCCTTGATTTCTTCTGGGATTTGGGTCTTATCGTCTGACTCGATAAGAGTTCGAATCTTCTACAGTTCCAACAACCTATAGTGGGGAATGATAGCCGGCAGATGAGCGCCATTTGGCACTTACAGCATCATAGTCGTTGTGGTTAAGCGCATTATTCACAGTGGGACCCGATGGCAGGCATACATGACAGATGAATAACACTAATGGCATCACATCTTAGTATCCTTTGCGATAGCTTGAAAGACAATGGTTACTTTTGTTGTTTCTTAAGATTGAGTTCGGATCGCCTCGAGTTAGGTCCGCCCCGGTCGGTGGGTCCGGTGTGCATTTTGTGTCGCACTCCAGCGGCCGCGTGTAGCTATGCCGCACACTGGGTCCCACCGATCGGGCCGACCAGCTGGGGGAGATTGACCTCCTTAAGATATGGACATCTTTTGAAAGTATGCTAGACATAATGTCATGTGGCTCAGTCGTTGGCCCCTTGGGCCTTGGCTCTTGGGGTAAGACTAAATATTAGTGGATTGCAGACTCTGTGCGGTTATGGATCTTAGTCTTGTTCCACTGATGGTACTTATATATATATTTTTTTATTTATGATCTCTCTTTTTTTAATTTTTTTTCTTCTGAGAGGGACTTATGATCCCTGTCGTCTTTATTATGAACATCTTGCTTGTTCTTCGGATAGAGTACGACAGTCTTTCTCTGTTGTTACGAAGAGAGAGGGACAGAGAATAGGATTGGGAAGAAAAGCTCCTTGTATTATCTCATTAATCTCACTAACATTACATAAGACTACCTCTCCTTATATAGAGAGAGAATGCACACCATTATGTTACCACAACCGAGGTGGGACTAATATATTACTAACACACTACATCTAATACCCCCCCGTCAACCTGATGTAAGGTAGAAACCGACATCAGTTTGCTTAATAAAAGGAAGGAGAAAGAAAGAAAAAAAAAAGAAAGAAAAAAAAAATTACATCAAATAATCCTTTTTTTTATGCTGTAAAGTAAAGATAGTGCCAGGACGACCTGCAAGCAAGTCGTCCTGAAAACCCGATTGACCTGCAAGCAGGACAACCGGGGGAACCCGGCCAACCTGTAAGCAGGTCAACCGGGGGAATTAGCAATGATCACTAAGGATCGGAGCGAAGGAAGCCGACGGTGATGGAAGCCGGCAATAACGGAGGCCGAAAGGAGAGAGAGAGCGGCTAAGAAAATATGTGAATGCGTGAGACCTCATAAGAGGCAAGCACCCGGCCAAAGCAAGTACTTGACACCTCTTAGAAGATCTCAATCATCACAGACAAAGAAAAAAGGAGAAGATAAAGAGTCGTAGCTCTGATAGGGTCACAGGACTAAGGAAAGGAAGAGGATCCGAAAGCCGGCACAAAACAAGTGTGATCGGAACTAGAGAGGATCTAAAAGCCGGCACAAGACAAATGTGATCGGAATGAGAAAGGATCCAAAAGCCGGCACAAAACAAGTGTGACCGGAACTAGAGAGGATCTAAAAGCCGGCACAAGACAAATGTGACCGGAACGAGAAAGGATCCAAAAGCCGGCACAAAACAAGTGTGACCGGAACTAGAGATGATCTAAAAGCCGGCACAAGACAAGTATGACCGGAACGAGAAAAAGATCCAAAAGCTGGCACAAAACAAGTGTGACCGGAACTAGAGAGGATCTAAAAACCGGCACAAGACAAATGTGACCGGAATGAGAAAGGATCCAAAAGTCGGCACAAAACAAGTGTGACCGGAACTAGAGAGGATCTAAAAGCCGGCACAAGACAAATGTGACCGGAACGAGAAAGGATCCAAAAGCCGGCACAAAACAAGTGTGATCGGAACTAGAGAGGATCTAAAAGCCGGCACAAGACAAGTGTGACCGGAACGAGAAAAAGATCCAAAAGCCGGCACAAAACAAGTGTGACAGGAACTAGAGAGGATCTAAAAGGTGCAAGACGGATCGGTAGGGCGCAGAGCGCAAAAATACCAAGGTGCAAGGGCACAGAGCAGGACGAAGGGGCAGCTGAATCGGCAAAGCGCAAGGGCATAGAGTGCAAGGCGGGCTGACAAAGCGCAAGGCGCAGCGGGCTGGCTGACAGAGTGCAGCAGATCAAAGCGCAAGGCGAAAATACGAAGAGTCGGTCAGGTACGGAAGGGCCGGATCGGGTGTCGAGCCATCCGATGCAACAGATCATAGCCGCCAGTCTGGAAGAACACAAGCAGTGGTCGGTACGAGGAAGGTGGAGCCTGACGGGCTGCAGGTGTGAGACAAGCACCCAAGTGCGGCAGGATCAGGATCAGGCAACCAGGTGTAGCAGAGTGTTGGAAATAAATCCATGGTAGAGGCCCGCAGCGGAAGCAAAGTGAAGGTCCGAGGACCGTGAGCGGTGTGCGTTACATATCAAAATTTTCATCGAAACGATCTACATATGCGTGTATGAATCTAGCATGGCAACTACGCGAACCCCTAACGATGATCTAACGCGAAAGAACAAACTAGCATGAATGCATGTTCTAATTATGTTAGATCTACTTGTTAGAGGTCATACCTGCGTGCGGAATCTTTCACCGCGACAAATTTCTTCTTTGTCGATGGAGACGGGCTACGGATCTGCTAGACATAGCTTCGGTACGACGGCCATAACTTTCTGTTCCGAACTCCAATTGGGCTGAAATTTGGACTGCAGGTAGAAAACTTCGAGACACAACTTTTCCAACAAGTTTCACGTCATTTGGACTTTTGTAGCTCCCGGAATCGCAGAAACAACGTTGATTTTCTGTGCAGATTCTGGACAGCAAAAGGTTGCGGGAGACGCCTTCTAGTTCACCCGATCTCACACGATGCACGGCACCTCGTCGATGGATCTCTGAGTGCCTCCATACGATGAGCCTTCTCCTTCTACAAAACACCACGTGAGGAAGACGAGTCGCCATCCAATGGCGCAAACGAGGGAGAGAGAGACGAGAGAGGAGATGCGAAGAGAGGAGAGGGGGCGGCTAGGGTTTCCCCATGCCATGGCCGGCCCTAGGGCTTGCATGGCTCTATTAATTTCGTGCACTCTCTCTCTCCTTCTCATATATAGGGCCGGCCTATTCATATGGATAAGGACAGTATGGATAAGGATGATAGATTCAAACCTTATCCCTATATATCTTTTCTTTATCTCTATCCTTTCCTTGTTTTCGAAAACGGTCAAAACCAGCCCGTTTTCTGCGCCTCATAACCGGCCCCTTCATCGGAGGCAACAACCTCCCGAAACTAATGGGGCCGGCTTTGACCAGTCTTTCAACACTTTGGGCCGGCCCCCTTAGTGCATAGTGGCGCATGGTATGACCAAAACGCCCTTATGCCACTAGTTGGCCGTTCCTCGTGTACGAGACTTTGCAAGGCACACATAAGTGAAGTGCACCAGTGATTTCACTATTCTCTGAGGTTCCCGTAGGGTGCCCCTAGTGAAGTCAACTAGTCAACTCGCAACATGTCCCGGTGCATCGCACCCATGTGGCAAAGTCCACTTATGGCAAGGAATTGCTACATGCGTCTCTGCACTAACCTAGGGTTTCCCCTTAGTGCACACACGTAGCTACGCATCTACCGTGCACTAGTGCGAAGCACTCACGGAGCGTATGCTTGGACTTCTCGCTTCCTCTAACTACGTTCTGTGTTTCGAGGAGATGGTATAAGAACCGTACATAATGTCGATAAGGTGGAACCTTCAGGGACCAGGGTTCATGGCTTCCAACTCAGACTCGATCGACACACTACCCGAGTATACCATCGATCCTCTGAGTCCGAGTTAACCTGCGTAGCCACCCAGAGTGCGACGCATGCTGCACTCCAATTCCCCCGGACTTACTATGTTCTCTCTCATACCCCTGCTCTCCGCTTAGTATGGTAAACTCGCTGTCCCTCCACTTGGTGCCATGATGCAACTCGAGCAGTGGAGAATACCGTCAGACTCGAGTGCTCATATGACTCGGTTCCTTCCCGGTTGACCACATACATCGTACCTCTGATTACTCTTCCGAGCAACCGGATCCGTCACCAGTCCAACTGATGACCACCTGGCCAGGGTTTAATACGACGTAGGTCAGACCAAGGAACGCACCTCCCGTTAGGGGTGTGGATAGCCTGCAGGAGTGACACGCTGATGCAACGCCAACCGGGTAACCCAGTACACCGTGGTTTTGGATCACTGCATCCGGATCCTCACACATTGGTGCGCCAAAGCACCACACAACTGGTTAGTCCACCAGACATGGTTCCTCAGGGTTTAGGACCGTTTTACCCTAAGCAGAAACACGGTTTAGTGCACCGATGTCTGCTCATCGATCTGTGCACCGTGTTGGTTCCGTTCGGCCACAGACACTGTGCCTGGTAATGACCGTGGTGGAGACACCTACGCTCTGTCATCCCAACAGCTTATCCTGATAGGGCGACCAACCCTTATCAGAGCTGCGAACGTATTTAGGTTACATGGGACCAGTCCCTTGAGTCTCCCACTCAAGTGGATTACCATGTAGCCATGGCTCTCTGTTCTGTAATCAGAACACGTACTAAGGTACGTACCAATATGCAATCCTATACTATCAACCATACAAAGCTAAACACTAGGTTTTTACGAGCTATAGACCTCACCAATTCTAACAATCTCCCACTAGGTCTAACGAGGAATAACGGTGTTGAGCTCTGTAGCTTCTACATGCTGCCCAAAAGCCTTTACAGGAATTCCCTAATGGAATTGACAACATTGTCTGTAGATTCCACCTCAGTACCGCTACTTGCATTTCCTCATATAACTGTCAGATCAAGTGGAGTTTGTACTTGATGGGTTTTCCCTCACGGCGGTGCCTAGTCTCCTTGGACCTTGCTTACCGCTCTTCTGTTGTAACAACAGATAACTGAGCCTCTGGTACGCGTCCCAAGTTCTCTAAGAACTTCCTAAGCCTTACCACCTGATATACTACTTCGCACGCAACAACGTGCTAAGCATCTGTGGTAGAGTCTGTGATGCACTTGCTTCACACTCTACCAATTACCGCTTCTAATCCCAAGATAAAAATAATCCCTGAAATCGATTCTCTGGAACACACATCTGACACTAAGGTTAGATCCTGTGTGTCCAATCGATATCAGGACCTGTGAAGTGCAAGCTAACTCACAATCCTTACTTAACGAGGATTTCTGAGTATACCCTTCACATCGATCCAAAGATCTGAACCCGGGTTCGACTGAAACCGACCCATCTTCCTGCTGCGCAATAGATATCTAGCCTCGTAAAACGAATCTGGCTAGAATCTTATCTTCATGCGTAGCCTGTGACAGCAAGAGAATCTTGCTCTGGTTATCTAGAGTTACCTTGATTCCCAGAGCATAACTCGCCTCACTAGGGTCTTTCACATCGAATTGTGATGACTACAAACCTTTACCGTAAACAATATTCTTACGTCATTTTCAATCAGTAGGATATCGTTAACGTAAAGTACTACGTACACCCTTGTAGCTTTTTCACCTTTCTTGTACCCACTTGGTTTATCCTCATTCTGATCAAATCCGTGTGAGCGGATTCCCTTGATCAAAATAGACATTCCATCCTGGATGCTTGCATCAGTCCATAAATGGACCGTTGCAACTTGCATTCCATATCTTCCTAACCTACTGACACAAAGCCTGAGGCTACATCATCCATATGTCCTTTCCAAATTCCCGTTAGGGAATAACTGTCTTGACATCCATCAACCAGATCTCCCAAGTATAATGGGCTGTGATGGATTAAGAGAATCCGTTATAGACTTAGGCATAGCTATCAGTGAGATGGTTTTGACATAGTCAATCCCTTCTCTTTTGGTAACTAATCTAGCTACTTAAGTCTTAACCGGGTGCTCTTCTTATACACCTCCTACACCCTGAAGGGTGATAGTGCTATAAGTGTCAAGACTGTTCCAAGAGACATTGATGCATACTTGCCTCCATGGTCTTTTGTCAGTCAGAGCTGTCGGAAGCTCCCACTACTTCTTCGTAGCTCTAGGGATCATCCTCCTGAAACTCTGGATTAACTATCAAAGTTTCTCCATAGTATCTTTCAGGAGCTCTGATGGTCCCACAACGACGAGGTGGTGGTGGTACAAAGGAAGCTCCCACTACTTCTTCGTAGCTCTAAGGATCATCCTCCTGAAACTCTGGATTAACTATCGAAGTTTCTCCATAGTATCTTTCAGGAGCTCTGATGGTCCCACAACGACGAGGTGGTGGTGGTACAAAGTGAATCATTTCTACAGTACCTGGTATACTAGTTTCTTGTATCATCTACTCCCACTACGTTTTCAGATGCGCACTCTCTACCAGTACCCAGTAGTTCACCCAGAACTACCTTACCGGTAAACTTATGGTCTATAATATAATCCTGGTCTAGGTAGATGGTATTCGTAGAAACGATTACCTTCCAAACCTCAAGATTATAGAACAATCCACCTTATGCCTCCTAAGGGTAACCTACAAACAGATATACCTGGAACTACATCTCCATCTCATCCCTCTTGTCCTTTTGCATAAGTGCAGGACAACCCTATATCTCGAGACTCTATAGTGTCAGCTTTCGCTTAGACCATAGCTCTCTATAGGTCTGGGGCACTGATCTAGATGAGAGAGAGTTTCAGATATAAGCTACTGTTTTAAGGTACAACCCCACCAAAGGGTGGGTAGTACATTTGGCAATATTCATCATACTACGGACCATGTCAAACAGGGTCTGATTCCTTCTCTCGGAGACTTCATTCTGACGTTTCATCCTAGGAGCATTTAACTGGGAGATAATCCCATGCTCCTTCAGGATCCTATGGAACCCATCCGATAGGTTTTCATTCCCTCGATTAAATCGAAGAGACTCCTATCGTCTGGACGCTCTTGGAACCATAGACGTCAAAATTAACTAACTCCCATACCTTCATGGCCCTTTTAGTTATTCTGCCTTCCAGATTACACTCATAGGTTAGAAGGATCTCCGATGATTCTGTGAACAGAAACTCGGCCTTCTGTCACCTTTGAATTTATCTGAGGCAAAATATCTAAATCAGAGGGATCACAAATGGGATAGATTCTCCGAAGGATTTAGATGAATTTAAATTTAACGATGTAGCTGTCATGAAATCTATTTCCGAATTAAGATTAAATTTAAAGAGATTATTCTGATCTATTCCTCTAGTACTTAAGCTATCTTTTCAGTTTAAGATACACACATACGGTGCTGTCTAAAACTAAAAAACTTTATTTACTAAGGAGGAAACAGAACTACATCTCTAAAAAAACAAAATCTGTATTTCGGAAAAACTAAGACATTCATATCTAACAGTTTCCGCAGCGGCTTATGGCATCAGTACCTATGTTAGGATTACTTCACTATAAAGTAGCCTTCTGCTTTCCTTGAATCTCTGTAGACCCGAAGTCTACATTCTAAGAAGCATAAGAACTGCTACTAGATAGCGACTCAAATCCTAACATCCTGAGGCCATACTCAATCTTCAAATACCCCCTATAGTCGCCAAAACAGAAACACTTCTGTCCTTAGCGTTACCAAACTTAGGAGTCCACACTAGTTTCTGTACTAGAATAGTTTTCGATCTCTTATAAGTTACTCCCTTAGGTTCTTCTAAAGAAGACCTAGGTTAAGCGCTAAAGGCTTTGCCTTTAACCTTGATCCCATCCTTTGTCTCTTAGAAATCTCCTTAGAAGTTCTGCATTTATCATCTCTAACTTGTTAAAGCTAAAGTCTCTGATAACGCCTTCGAAGGTTCCAGACAAGGATGCAAGACAGACGTCTTCCACCACCTCGTCATCTGGTACCATGTCTTGGGAATCTAGTTCGTTCTGGAACTCAAAGATGTGTTCCCGAACAAGCATACCCACTGACATCTCGGTACCGACAAGTATCTTAGTGGAAAAGCGATGAGTCGACTGACTTCGCCTTCCAGACATCTCATGCAAGTAAAACTTAATTAGAGAAGACCCGGCATATCTCTGACTCGCTTCTAAAGAATTGTCCGCAAGTCTGCTATAACATAGCACTTGCACATCTCCTTAGACTCTCGCCAGTCTTCATATGCCCTAGTTAGTGCCCTAGTGATATCTGGACCCATTAGGTCTAGTACAGGGATATTTAGATTGCATGCCAATGTACATTTACTACCCTAAGCATAAGCTAAAGATTGCGCTTCCACTCTACGTAGTTAGAGACCCGATAACTGGTTCTCTTATGGGATAGCGGATAGGGGAACTATATGGTTGAATGAAAATGAATGCAAAATAACTTATTTAATGGATTTTGAAAATAAGCTAATTATATCCAAATGTCAGCGCTACCCTCACAGCGAAGACACCTCTATGGATTAATTAACCATGTATGTAAGATCTCGGAATCGACTACACCTGCCCTAGGGGGCATCATGCAGCGTCAATCCGCTTACACGGGCCTTTCCTTGACCCAGTCCAAATCTGCCAACTAAGGGCTTTGATGGACCATGGTTATCTTTTGGCCAGTGCCACGTGATCACCGTTGTCTTCGCAACGAATACCTCACGTGCACTTAGGATGCTTACCCACGAGCCTAAGCAATTATGACACGGGAGTTCATGCGGCCCCCACTAGGGTGGGATGAAAAGCCCTTCTCTCCTGGCCTCGTAATCGCCATATCCTTAGGGAGGTCATTAAGTAATTTGGCATGGAAACACACAGCTCCCACCCTAGGGGGTGTGAAGTTATGCATCCCCACCCAAACACAAAACGACTGGCCGTGGAGGCCAGAGGATCTCTAAAAGTCCTCTCTTACATCCCTTATTAACGTTGAGGGTTATTTAATGCAAGTATGAGTGTACACTAAGGTCACGACAACCTATACACTAGACCCTGGTCATACCGTGCTCCCACTAGCATTCAAGCCTTTCGCGAAGCATTAATCGATCTTGGAATATCATAGTCCCTGCCTCGAGTGGATATCTCCACTCAAGGGTCACATTACATATCCCAAGAACATTGATGCTTTGCAAACTTGGCTATCACGCTAATGCCCTGGAGCCTAGCCTAAGGTCAGACTGACAGGAAAGGTCTTCCACTACCATGGCGCCTTGCTTATAAATTTGACGAATGATGTCATAGTAGAATTCCAACTCATTCTAGGTTTCGATGCTTGCCAAATAGGCACACCCGACTAATCGGGTGTTGACCTAATGGGGGCATAACCAAATATGAGGAATTTATACTATCATCAAGGGTTAATTAAATAATAGGCGTCACTAGTGGAATCCAATCCTAATAAGGTCGCTAGGACCCGAGGGGAAAGGGCATCCCTCTGACACAGATAATTAAATTATCGCATCGGGGTTCTCTACAGAAATATAAAGAACTACTGAAAGAAATAAGCACACAACTGAATCAAGTTCAGGGTCCGACCCCTGAACCTGACTGGCACAGCGCAGGCTCTCTGTCTCCTTCACAAGGCTCCTCGATCCGGTGCAAGCCTCTGTATACGATCTTCTGACGCTTTATGCCCTTTGCCGTCATCGTGTACGCTTCGCCGGATCGCCATCGTCCTCCAAGGTTCCGCTCATCTTCCCAGTGGTGGATCTCCACGGTAAGTCCTCCTCTTCAATCTGTAACCAAAAAAGATCTAGTACGCTTCGAGCAAGTGCTCGCTCGTACACAATTTCCTAGAAAGAAAAGGAAAACAAACCTAGCAAAAGCCTGGGAATCAAGGGTGGTAAAACTTCACCTCTTGCCCGACTATGGCTCTAAAATCTATCCACACACAGAAGAAAAAACATCCAGACAAAATCGCTAACACGGGGTCTGACCCCCGGTAGCAAGCAATCACATATCCAGAATAATTTTAGAAGCGGCGCCCTTCAAGAACGATTCATAGAACATACAAAATCTACTATGCATGATCTACTCGTAGAACCCCGATGGCGGCACATACTATTCATGCGCGCACATGACGGTTTCATGAAAAAAATATGAAACGCACACCACTAGCGTGCTCTGATACCAATTGCTGGAAATAAATCCATGGTAGAGGCCCGCAGCGGAAGCAAAGTGAAGGTCCGAGGACCGTGAGCGGTGTGCGTTACATATCAAAATTTTCATCGAAACGATCTACATATGCGTGTATGAATCTAGCATGGCAACTACGCGAACCCCTAACGATGATCTAATGCGAAAGAACAAACTAGCATGAATGCATGTTCTAATTATGTTAGATCTACTTGTTAGAGGTCATACCTGCGTGCGGAATCTTTCACCGCGACAAATTTCTTCTTTGTCGATGGAGACGGGCTACGGATCTGCTCGACATAGCTTCGGTGCAACGGCCATAACTTTCTGTTCCGAACTCCGATTGGGATGAAATTTGGATTGCAGGTAGCCAACTTCGAGACGCAACGTTTCCAACAAGTTTCACATCGTTTGGACTTTTGTAGCTCCCGGAATCGCAGAAACAACGTTGATTTTCTGTGCAGATTCTGGACAGCAAAAGGTTACGGGAGACGCCTTCTAGTTCACCCGATCTCACACGATGCACGGCACCTCGTCGATGGATCTCTGAGTACCTCCATACGACGAGCCTTCTCCTTCTACAAAACACCACGTGAGGAAGATGAGTCGCCATCCAATGGCGCAAGCGAGGGAGAGAGAGACGAGAGAGGAGATGCGAAGAGAGGAGAGGGGGCGGCTAGGGTTTCCCCATGCCATGGCCGGCCCTAGGGCTTGCATGGCTCTATTAATTTCGTGCACCCTCTCTCTCCTTCTCATATATAGGGCCGGCCTATTCATATGGATAAGGACAGTATGGATAAGGATGATAGATTCAAACCTTATCCCTATATATCTCTTCTTTATCTCTATCCTTTCCTTGTTTTCGAAAACGGTCAAAACCAGCCCGTTTTCTGCGCCTCATAACCGGCCCCTTCATCGGAGGCAACAACCTCCCGAAACTAATGGGGCCGGCCTTGACCAGTCTTTCAACACTTTGGGCCGGCCCCCTTAGTGCATAGTGGCACATGGTATGACCAAAACGCCCTTATGCCACTAGTTGGCCGTTCCTCGTGTACGAGACTTTGCAAGGCACACATAAGTGAAGTGCACCAGTGATTTCACTATTCTCTGAGGTTCCCGTAGGGTGCCCCTAGTGAAGTCAACTAGTCAACTCGCAACATGTCCCGGTGCATCGCACCCATGTGGCAAAGTCCACTTATGGCAAGGAATTGCTACATGCGTCTCTGCACTAACCTAGGGTTTCCCCTTAGTGCACACACGTAGCTACGCATCTACCGTGCACTAGTGCGAAGCACTCACGGAGCGTATGCTTGGACTTCTCGCTTCCTCTAACTACGTTCTGTGTTTCGAGGAGATGGTATAAGAACCGTACATAATGTCGATAAGGTGGAACCTTCAGGGACCAGGGTTCATGGCTTCCAACTCAGACTCGATCGACACACTACCCGAGTGTACCATCGATCCTCTGAGTCCGAGTTAACCTGCGTAGCCACCCAGAGTGCGACGCAGGCTGCACTCCAATTCCCTCGGACTTACTATGTTCTCTCTCATACCCCTGCTCTCCGCTTAGTATGGTAAACTCGCTGTCCCTCCACTTGGTGCCATGATGCAACTCGAGCAGTGGAGAATACCGTCAGACTCGAGTGCTCATATGACTCGGTTCCTTCCCGGTTGACCACATACATCGTACCTCCGATTACTCTTTCGAGCAACCGGATCCGTCACCAGTCCAACTGATGACCACCTGGCCAGGGTTTAATACGACGTAGGTCAGACCAAGGAACGCACCTCCCGTTAGGGGTGTGGATAGCCTGCAGGAGTGACACGCTGATGCAACGCCAGTCGGGTAACCCAGTACACCGTGGTTTTGGATCACTGCATCCGGATCCTCACACATTGGTGCGCCAAAGCACCACACAACTGGTTAGTCCACCAGACATGGTTCCTCAGGGTTTAGGACCGTTTTACCCTAAGCAGAAACACGGTTTAGTGCACCGATGTCTGCTCATCGATCTGTGCACCGTGTTGGTTCCGTTCGGCCACAGACACTGTGCCTGGTAATGACCGTGGTGGAGACACCTACGCTCTGTCATCCCAACAGCTTATCCTGATAGGGCGACCAACCCTTATCAGAGCTGCGAACGTATTTAGGTTACATGGGACCAGTCCCTTGAGTCTCCCACTCAAGTGGATTACCATGTAGCCATGGCTCTCTGTTCTGTAATCAGAACACGTACTAAGGTACGTACCAATATGCAATCCTATACTATCAACCATACAAAGCTAAACACTAGGTTTTTACGAGCTATAGACCTCACCAATTCTAACACAGAGAAGGTCGGAGCTCTGATGTCACCAGATCTGAGGAGTAGGAGATCTAGCTAGTGACTAAGGAAGAGGTTGACAAGGCGAGATAGGGGCTGAAGTAGATAGTTCGACGCAAGGGTTGAAGACGGCGACATCGAAAAAGCCGGTGCGGTGCACAAGGACGAGAAGTAGACAATAGGTCCTTAGGCAAGGTGTGCACTACCCGGACTCATGTGTAGGGACACACAGCGGTAGGTGGGACTCATATGAAGGGACACACAAGGTGTCTCATGTGTAGGGACACACACGATTAGATGTCCTGATCGGGTGAATGGCACGGGCTCAAAAAAAGAAAAGAAGAGGGATCACTAGTTTTTAGGAGAGAAAGAGAGGAGATAAGGAAAGAGAGAGAGAAAGGAGGAGAGAAAGGAGGGGGATCGGATCGGAGAGAGAGAGAAGTTCGGGAGAAAGCGAGAGTGTCGAACACGAGAGAGGAAAATCCGAGCGGCGCAGTGAACGGCGGGATGGGAGAGAAAGTCGGAGATGGGATCGGCACGGCGGAGGTGCAGGACCGAGCTAGGGAGGAGACCCTCTTCCTCTCTGTCGCGGCCCTCTCCCTCCTCTCCGCCTCCTCCTGCAGCAACCTGATCCCAATCCCCGCCCGGGAGCGCCGAATCTCGAGCCCCATCGGTTCGGCCCGTCCGGCCCTGCTCTTACCGAGCGCAGACCCGGGGCTGTACCCCATCTGCTGAAGCATCCTGAACCCCACGTTCGACTCCGGGATCGACGCCTCCATCCCCTCCAGCATCTTCTTCACCTTCGTCCTTCCCTGCCATGTGGGTTCCTTCTGGCGGACGGCGACGACGGCCCGAGTCTAGCGCGAGCGGCGGGTGCGGCTGAAGCTTTAGGCCGACCGTGGCCGGCGCGGAGAACGGCGGCCGCGAGACGACGGGCTCAGGGCCAGGCGACGAGCGCGAGACAATGGGCTGCACAGGGCCGAAACTCGAAGGTCTTAAGCAGCCTCCAGATACGGAGGTTGAGAGTAGCGTAGTGGCAGCGGTCTCCGTCGAAGGTGCGCTCGGAGCAGATGTCGCCGGCGAGCACGAGGGCGAGACCGGCAGGGCTGCGGGCTCGCTAGATCAGAAAAGAGGTTTTACTTTCCCGGCCTCCTTGATGTCGTTGACGACGATCGAGGAGGCCGAGATCGGAGAGGAGAGCGTCGAACCCTAGGCCAAGAGGGTTGGCTCTGATACCATGTTACGAAGAGAGAGGGAGAGAGAATAGGATTGGGGAGAAAAGCTCCTTGTATTATCTCATTAATCTCACTAACATTACATAAGACTACCTCTCCTTATATAGAGAGAGAACGCACACCATTATGTTACCACAACCGAGGTGGGACTAATATATTACTAACACACTACATCTAATATCTGTTTTTTTTTTTTTTTTGAGAACCCTCAAGGTGAGGGGCTTAGGCATGGACACCAACCGATTTATTAAAAACTACAAGAAAGAAAAAGTGAGGTGATTACATACTACACGAAGGCAACCCGAGATGTTCGTGTCCATATCCACGCTCCACTCAACCACAGAACATCGAATACATTCAATCATTTCATCAACTGAGTGGCGTTTGTTGGAGAAGACTCTAACGTTACGCTCTCTCCACATATGCCAAACCACTGCATGCACGAGAACATCCCACTCATTTCTTTGACTCCGTCAAACATGACTCATGCGCCAAGAGGTCCACAACACCAGTAGAGATTGTGGTGGTCGCCCTCGCACACCCATCGCTGCACGGACACGCCTCCACACCTCCTGCGCTAGTGAACAACGAAGCAACATATGAGAGACGATTTCTCTCGTGCCCGGGTCGCAACAAGGACAAGACAAATCTGGGATACCCGGGTGTCTGCGTCGTTGAAGATTGACTCTTGTCAGAATGCGGTCCTTTAACGCTATCCACATAAAGATGCGATTCTTCAACGGAGCTCTTACATTCCACAAACAGCTCGCCACTGGGTAAACAAGACCCCCATTGTTGATGAACCTGTAGAACGAGCGAACGGAGAAGTTATCCCCTCGGTCTCAATGACAACGAACAGAATCCCTCCCATTAGAGACCGAGAAGTGGCCCAAAATTGCGTATAATTCTAACAGCATCGGTTGAAGGAGTTGCGGGATCACCCTCTTGAAGGACACCTGCCAAGATGTAGACCCTTCTCGAATGTGACACTGTGATTGAATAGACGCGTCAGGAGCCCATGCCAGCTCAAACAGGTTTGAGAACAACACATTGAGTGGTAACTCCTCTGTCCAACGATCAAGCCAAAACCTAATGTCCTCGCCTCACTAAGGAAAAAGTGACACCCACAACGGTAAACGTTGAAGGTCCGTGATACCCCACACCAAAACGAAGAAATACGCCTAGAAATCCTCCCCCTTGACTGCAGCGGGGAGGTCCAACAAAAGTCTTCTCTATATCACAAAGCCTTTCTTTGTCGAAACCTCTTGGTTTTATGTTCTAAGAGCATCTCCAAGGGATTCTATACTAGGTGAAAGATAGGTTTCCCTAAAACTTAGAGCCACTTTTTGGAACCAACTTTAAGGACTCTCTAATCTTTGGATCAGACTATTCACACTCCACATATTACTAGGGGCAGCAATTCAGGGAGCAACTGCCCATTGCCAAGTGCAATCCACTCACTTCTCTTCTCCCTTCTTATTCTACGCTCATGCTAGCCGCCAGTCGCTGCTACTAGCGTCAAACTTGTGTAGGTCGCCGCTCGCCATCGCCATTGTCGGACCTTTGTATGTCGCCGATTATTCGCCGCCGCTGGTCCCTTCTAACCCAGCATCACTGTTGAATCCTCCTACTCTCTCTTCTACCTCCTCCTTTCGCCTACACTCAGTCGTTTTAACCTGGGTCACTTTATTATGTATTCAACCATGTGAGACCAAGTGCATCTACAGACCATTCAGGCATCATTGACATATATATATATATATATATATATATATATATATATATATATATATATATATATATATATATATATATATATATATATATATATATATATATATATATATATATATAGGGGCATGCTATAATGCGGCATGTGGTACGTGCGGCACTACACCATAGCCGTCTGATGCACGCGTTGCGTGCATGCAATGCACGCAGAGGTTCATCAGATGGCTACTATGCGGTGCCGCACTTACCGCATGCCGCATTATAGCATGCCTATATATATATATATATATATATATATATATATATATATATATATATATATATGCACTCGATCTCAAATGGTTGAACGTACACTTTAGGTACTTGATTTGTAATGGCTGAGTGTAGTGAGGAAGTAGGGGGGGGGGGGGGGGGGGGGGGAAGGAAGGATGCTGTGGTGGATTTTATGGGGCTGGTGGTAGCAGATGCGAATCGTGAAGGGTGGACGGGCCAGGACGGCATTGTGCATGGAACGGACAGAGGCTGTGTCAGGCCAAAGTTGCCCTCATCCGTAGGCCTGGTTCTCATAGAGATGAGACCTTTTTTTTTTTTATAAATGTGCTGCCCTTAGTAATTTGTGTAGTGTGAATAGCTGGACCCTATTCTTTTCCTATTTCTTGAAATGACCAAATGCCCTTTTGCAAGGGGAGAGATGTTGGCTACTGGATTTAAATCCAATGACTCATATAAGGTAGCCATTCGTTTTTAAACAGTGAGATATTTGGTTATTTATAACTATCAGTAAATACCACTTAATTAGGTAAATATCACTTAGTTATTGATCAGTCATGTATCCGATTTTTTTCTCAAAATTTCATAGTCACCATAAGTCTAGTTTTCTAGAGCTTGATAAGTAAACTCCAGAAATGTAAAATTTTTAAAATTTCAATATGTTTAAATAAAATTATGGATTTTTTATAGTGGAAACCCAACTCAAAAAAAAATATGATTTAAAAAATTTGACAGATGTGGAAGTTGGACCGATGAATATTTGTCACGTATAGAAACCTGCTGTTGAGGGCATTTTAGACATTTGACCTTTGCCATCTTTTTTATATATGGGTAAGGATGGCAACGGTGCGGTTTAAAACCGTGAACCGCGGAAAATCGCACCGTATGGTGCGGTTTTGGTTTGCCAAAATATAAAACCGTCGCGGTGCGGGTTCGGTTTACGGTTTCGGTGTTGCGGTGCGGTTTCGGTTTTGTCCAAAACCGCAAAAAACTGCACCGTTTAGACCATTATAATGTTAAACCGCGGTGCACCGCACCGCATGGTGCGGTTTCGGTTTTACATATGGTACACCGTCGCGGTGCGGTGCGGTTTCGGTATTGCGGTTCGGTGTTGCGGTGCGGTTTCGATTTTACCCGAAACTGCACCGTTGCCATCCCTATATATGGGAGTTGGCTCGTCGGATGTTTACTATGTACTGGGGTCTCTTAATGAGGCCTATATATTCTTCCTATCATTACTCTTAAAAATCTATCTTTGGATGCGCTGGCATTTGATTGGCCACACGAGTTGACATGTCAATATGGAACCCGGTGAAAATGGTGACCATCCCCGCTCACCAAAAATAGCGAGTGGGATAGCGCTTCGCTATTTTGGCGAGGATGGTAAGCCTTTGAGAGGGGGGGGGGTCTCAACAAATTTGGCGAACAAGCGGGGATAGGGAGATAGAGCATCTCTAACCGACTCCAATCTCCGATCCGATCCCCCATGACACCCTCTTTTTTTGTCCGCTGGTGAATTAGGTTGCTCCGATCGACTCCTACCGATCCTATGTGGCGGACTAGCGATAGGAGTCTGGTTGATGTCATATTCTCATCTTGCAGGGCCCACCCCATGTGACCGAATATTTAAATCAACACGCGATCTAGTGT